>JAJTUV010003560.1:0-50798 GCA_021653895.1 Mastomys natalensis
AGTGACTCCACAATCATCACATTGTATAAACTGTAATATAAAGGTTGAAATACATCTTCTTGGACTGGTGATTCCTTGAGGCTTAGAGACCTACATGAGAGCAAAGATGAGACCTTAAGCTCATCTTCACACACACTAGACCTTTGCTCTCATTTGATTCTTGCTAGGACTTCCTCACACAATTTAGTCATTTTTGGTTTTCCTCCCTCCTTTTCCTTGTTTTCTGAAGAATGGAGATTGAATCAGGGTCCAGTCATAATAAAAATAGAAAGAAGTGTCCCACTGAAATACATTTCCAGGCTTTACACCCACCACACCAAGTGAAAAGTTCTGGTCACATATCTCTGATTATCCTTAAAGTCATTCTGCTACCCAGGTTATCATTGAACTTGCAGTTTTCTAGCAGATTCCCACGAAGCTGTGATTACAGTTCTGTGGCCCCAGTTCTGATTTTCCTGTAGCCTTTGATACCATCAAGAGTGTATGACTATTTATCTCTTTGAAATCCTCCAGACTCATGGAGAGTTTTAGCCTGTTGTTACTTGGTGTTTCTTTTCTCCTTTCAAAGCAGGGAGTTCAGTAGCTCAGGCAAGTTTGCTGCTACTGGATAGTCAATGCTCACCTTCAACGCCTCATCCTTCTTTCTCCACATCAAAGGCAAAACAGGCTTCTTAAAACTACTTGGTATGGAGAATATTAAATGAACATTACTTTTGAAATGTTTCACAAATCAGATAATGAAGTAGAAGGCCACCAGCCTGGGTTACATGTAAAGCCCCAATTTCTCTGGGATTCAGCCCCACAAGGGCAGGAACAATGTGCTCCTATATCCATTTCCCACAAAATTCTGTCACTCAGTAAGTATTCTGTAAAAGAAAGATTAAAACTTGCATGATCCCAGTTCCCCATCCCTTCATGCTAGCACTCTAGGAAGGGGAGTCAAAGTAGTTGCTGTGAGTTTGAGGCCTGGCTGGCCCACACAGTACATTTTAGAACATGTTTGTCTACAGGAAGAGACTTTGAGTCAAAATCAAACAAGAGAAAAGGAATATGATTCAATCAATAAAGCTAGGACTCTCTTTGGTGGGGCAGAAATCTGAGTGGCTCAGATGTGTACCTTTAAAGGATTTGAGGGCCTGAAGATCAGAAGAGCCAAAGAGTGGTGGACCTTTGAGGTTCCCACCTGGACAATATATATAAGCCCTGGAGTAGAGGAATTTTAATTAAGCAATATGGCTGCTCTGATGACATCCAAAGACATTCTAGGTCTGTGTGACCTGGCTGGAACACAGATTTGTCACGCATGTTCCTCACTCTGGCTGGAACCCTTGTGTGTTTTTCAGTTTTTCACTTCTTCCCTTGGAGTGCTGCTGCATACCAGGCAGGGAGGATGGACCAGAGGTGGTTTTTTTTTTTTTTTAATAAAAAAAAAATTTATTTACTTAGAAGCTTTCAGAATGTCAACAAAACACCTGCAATTTTTTTTTTTTTTTTTTTTTTTTGCAATTACACAGTGGTATTCAGTTAACAGAACAATAATTATCTTCATATAACCTGCATCAGAGACAACTGAAGATGGAAAAAAAGAACCCAAAAATAAATCCAAAAGAAAAGAAAAACAAAAACCAAACTACTGTCCCCATATATAACTAATTTGTGCTGTGCACCAACAAGAACCTGCTTTAAATTTCCATGCCAATTTACAACCCCCAGACTGTACCAGGCAAGATTAGTGGCTATTGCAAATACCACCAGGACAGGGCTATCTAAAGACACATTCGGTACTGTGTTAACTATACAAAAAAAGACACTGTACAGTTTAAAAACAAATCTTACACAGCCTTACATTTCAATTTTTTTCTTTAAAAGGAGTGAGTTGTGTACAGTGGGGTTAAATGCTTTATAGACAAGAAAAAGAAACTGTGCTAGAACCAACTTATTCATCATCATCTTCTTCTCTTCCTCTTCTCTCCTCTTTCCTCATCCTCTTCATCCTCCTCATCTCTTCCTTTCTTTTTCTTGCTCTTTTCAGCCTTAACTACCCCCTTTTTCACTGCATCAGGTTTTCCTTTAGCTCTGTAGCAGCAATATCCTTCTCATACTTCTCCTTCAGCTTGGCAGCCTTCTTCTCCTAGGGCTGTTTGTCATCCGCTGCAGTGTTGTTCCACATCTCTCCTACTTTCTTTGCAACATCACCAATGGATAAGCCATGATGCTCGCCTTTGATTTTTGGGCGGTACTCAGAACAGAACAGGAAGAAGGCCGAGGAGGCCTCTTGGGTGCATTGGGGTCCTTGAACTACTTTTTGGTCTCCACTTTGGGAGGGATGTAGGTTTTCATTTCTCTTTGATAACGAGCCTTGTCAGCCTTTGCCATATCTTCAAATTTCCCCTTTTCTTTAGCAGACATAGTCTTCCACCTCTCTGAGCACTTCTTGGAGAACTCTGAGAAGTTGACAGAAGCATCTGGGTGCTTCTTCTTGTGCTCCTCCCAGCAGGTTTTCACAAAGAATGCATATGAGGACATTTTGCCTCTTGGCTTCTTAGGATCTCCTTGCCCATGTTTAGTTGATTTTCCTCCACGAGACAGAGTCGCCCAGTGCCCGTCTGGCTCTCGCTTGGCCCTGGCTGTCTCTATGGAGCTCAATGTACTGCAATGGCTGTGCGCAGGTGGTTTTTACAGCATACTTCTTCCCTTGGAATGTCTGGGAGCTGATGCACACCACGGGGGAAAATGAAATGAAGTTCAGAATGGGTGGGTCAGCAGGATTGTGTGGCACTCCTCAGGTTGGATATTGGCTGTTCGGTTCCCGAAATCAGGTGGAGAAAATGAAGCCTTGATAAGAAAAAGATAAGAGTCCTCTGTTTCCTGCTGAGGTTAGGAAAGCTGCCTGGGCATAGTAGAAATCAACCTTACTCAGGTACAAGGTACACTTTAGTACACACCTTTAACTACAAACAATGATATTTAATTGAGAGGCAGGAAAAGTGATGAATTAAAGAAAAATTTGACAGAATGATTCAGAGATAGGATGCACCAAACTCTCAGAGGAAGAGATACTTGAGAGTAAACAGAGAGAGGCAGTTGAGTGAGTTGAGAATTGAGTTGGGAAGTTGAAAGTCAGTGCAGTGAGAGCAGTGCAGGTGAGTGGAGTTGAATTTGTCTGTGAGTTCATTCAGTGCAGGTCAGCACAGGCAGTTGAAGCCAGAGAATAAGAAAGAGGCAGAAGATTAGCACTAATCGACAGAGTTAGTTTGGGGCCAAGCAGAGAAATACAATGAGAATCTGACAGAAACCAGATTGAATAAGTCAGATTGCAAAGAAGATTGAACTAAAACAGTTGAGTGGAACCAGCTAGCCAGAGTTCAGAAAGAGCTATAAAGTGTGAGTTATACAGCAGCAAGACTCCTAGATGACAATTACATCAGACAAAATGAGAGACACTTTTATATGTTGGTCCTTAGAACAGTGATCAAGCATAGACATGGACCCAAGCAAGGCACAATAACTTACTGGGTACTTGGTGAGTTGGAGTTGTGAATAAAGTTTGTATATGATGCGTAGGCTTGTGGCGAGTTACCTTCATGAAACAGAGTAGGACCTGGTAGAGGAGATCCTTTGGTAGCATTCCGGAGATGGTGTGTGTGTTTGGAGGTAGAGGTCCATCAAAGTCCAGCTTGATGGGTATAGGGCCTTGAGAAAATACAGAATTTTTCAAGTTTTCATCATACCTGGGAACACTGAGATCCATAGGAGTTCAGGAGTCATAGAAGACCTGGGGATAGTGCTGCTCAGACCTCAGGATGCTGGTCTGTAGTGTCGGGGGAATGTTAGTGATACCCAAAAAAAGATAGGGCCAATCTGATGCAACTGACAGCAGGGTCTTTTTCTATTCAAGCTAACTCACCGCTCCCGCCAACATAATGCACTGCTGTCATATAGGATAGTTTTGGTGGTGAGGGAGCCCTGAGTGTCTTTGGGGGCAAGACTTTATGGTAAGCAGCAAGCAGGGAGTATGAATGCAAGCATCTAAGCTACTGTGGCCTTTAACATAATTGGCTGGGGCTGAGAGTCCTATCACAAACTTAGTTTCTGCTCTCCTATATATTGGTGGTCATTAGGCAGGGTGTTGGCTTGTAATCTCGGGTGCATGTTTGATGGGAGAATAACCTGGGGACACTGGTCTTGTTGATGGTGTACACTGGAAATGCTGGTCTTGTCGGGGATTAGCTGAGAGACTGGAACTAGGCTCAGGTTTTGTTGGGGGTCAACTTGGAATCTAATGCTAGGTACCAGCCTGTTAGTTTACCTGAATCAAACTTAGGTCAGGTTCTCTGAAATGAAGTCTGAATGTAAAAGATTTGGCATCTTATCCCCCAACCCCTTCTCTTGGGACTAGAAGTCCCAATCATGGGATGAAAACAGTAACAGGGCTAGATCTCTGTCATGTCCCTAGGGCATGGGTAGGAGCCCATCAGTGGGAGACAGGAGGGAGTCATGAGGCTGAATTCTCACCCTGCTGACCAGGGTCTTCAACTGCAAATGGATGTGTGGTCGATCCATGTTGCAACTCTGTAGCACAGGGTCCCTTTTAATTCTAGTGACCCATGACAATGTCTTTTGACTAGGCCCCAATCTCAAGGCTAATGTTGGTGGAACTTCAGATGTGCACCTGTGTATTGAAAGCACAAAGTTTAAGCCAAACATATTTGTGTACCCAATGGACACCCTTGAAATTTTTAGCAATTAGCAATTGTCTATTTCTGTAATAACTTCTGCCAGTAGGTGAACCAAACATAATTTTAAAAGGGGTGAGTCCCTTCTGGTATGGGGAGTTCTATATTCTATAAAGGATGAATGGGAGAAGAGTCACCCAGTCACTATCAGTCTCTAAGGTCAATTTAGTTAAGGTCTCTTTTAGAATTCTGTTTATCTTTTCTACCTGTCCTGAACTCTGGGGTCTATAGGCACAATGAAGTTTCTAGTCAAACCCCAGAATACTAGTTAATCTCTAACTTACCTGGGACATTAATGTAGGTCTATTGTTTGACTATATAAGCTTAGAAAATCCAAACTTTGGAAAATTTTCTTTTAGTAGTTTCTTTGTTACCATCTGCACAGTCTCATGCTTAGTTGGGAAAGTCTTGATCTTTCCTGAAACTGTATTTATGAACACCAATAAATATCTGTATCTAATTTTTTCTTTGGTTTTACCTCTGTGAAGTCTGTTTCCTGATAGACTCTTGGCTTGGTGCTCCTGTATTGAGTACCAGGGTTCGTCTCACTGGCAACCACATTAGTCAATTGACAGGCCTTATACTTTTTTAACAATTTTAGCTGTTTTAAAATTGGTACTTCTAATTCTGATATAAGTTCTGTATTCTCCAGGATCCTAGATGTGAAAAACAATGGATCTTTCTTTGGTATGTGTATACTTAGTTTTTCTGATACAATTAGTTTGTAGTCAGTCAGGTCTCCTCTGTCATCTGTTATGACACTGAAGCTTGAGCAGGATTTTGGCCCAGGTTCCACCTTTTGTGAGGTCAGAGGGTGTGGAATCTCCTGGGTCTAGGGCAATCAAAGACACAAAGGGCTCAATTTCTAGGGCCACTTACTGGGCTGCCTTGTTGCCCTCTGCATTAGAGTTTAGCCCTTCCTTCTGCCATCAAAAGGGCTCTCTATAGAAATAGCCCCATGTATATGAGTGGTAGCAAAGGCTATCTGTGTCTATTGTCTTTTCTTAGCTCTAATGCTTTGGTCAGAGCTGTCAGTTCAGCTTGTGGGGCTGACATTCCTGCCAAGAGTGGCTCTGCTTATATGATTTTTGTTGCCCCAGAATACCCCTGTCCATCCGGAATGAAGCTGTTGCCATTGATGAACCATGTTACCTCTGCATCCATCCGAGGAGTCATGCAGAGGCCCATCAATTGAGCTCAGGGTCAGGCAGCAGGGCAACTGAAAAGTTATCCTGGGGACATTCAAGAAGAGAAGCTGGGAATGAGACATTCTGCCATCATCTTTAACCAGGAGGTTGTTGCTGCACTGATCTGTCAATGGGTGGGAGCCAGCTTCTGCCAGTTGGTGACACATTGGCCATTGGCTGATGCCAGGACTCCAAGTCTGGGTAT
Organism: Mastomys natalensis; assembly: GCA_021653895.1. Taxonomy (NCBI): domain Eukaryota; kingdom Metazoa; phylum Chordata; class Mammalia; order Rodentia; family Muridae; genus Mastomys; species Mastomys natalensis. The sequence goes on from JAJTUV010003560.1 coordinate 6,129, forward strand.
GCATCCCCCAGGGTCTAGGGAGGTCACCTGTAGATGAAAGAGTAAGGCTTTCTTTGCAGAGGCTCAATAGTCCAAAATTTTCAGGTCCTCAATGAGATCTTGAGGTTTTTTTTTTTTTTCTGTTGATTCTGGGATGTCATTTATAAACTGATGAAGAGATTTTATTTTCAGGTTTTAGCAAGACAGAATGTTAAATTTATTAATTATCAACAAAAAGCTGGTGAGTTTTCTTTTTACTTTTAGGGTTACCCTGGGCTTGGGAAGAAGACATTTTTTATATTTAGGGTCTCCCTTACCTCTTTCTTCTGAGGCTTTCTACTTAAGGCATCTCCTGCAGACTTCTGGCTTGGCAATGGCTGCAAACAGGATCTTTGCCAGGTCTCGAGTCATTTGCTCCTTTCCTCTCATCTGATTCTCCTCTGTAGTCTCTCTTCCATTAAATACTCTCTCTGCCACTATCACTAAGGCCCTCAGACTCCTTTCTCCTAACCTCTCAATCTCTGGAGTTTCTCTTAATATCTGATGCTGTCTGATTAATAAAGCTAGAGCAACTGCTGCCTTTTCTTCTGCTCTTTCAGGGTCCATGGGGGTGTATTGTTGAAATGTCTTCATGACTCTCTCTAAGAAAGCTGTAGGCTTTTCTTTTGTCCCTGACTAATGTCCTACTCTCTGGCCAAATTTGTGGGCCATCTTGCAGCCACCTTGAGATCTGCCAGCAGAGCCTGGTGGTAGACCAAGACCCTCCTATTACCTTCCACAGTGTTGATATTCCAGTCTGGGTGAGTTAGGGGGAAGCAAGTATCCGTAGCTTTTTGATTACAGGTGGGCTCCCATGGGGTCTAGGAACCATCTTCCTGGCCTATTTTGTGGTGAAAGGAACTTGTAGAATGTGGTAGACGTAGCCTGTCTCATATTAATACATCTGTTAAAGTCAAAGTCACCCATCAAAGTCATCTCCTCAAAGTCATCTGTCAAAGTGATCTGGTCAAAGTTATCTCCTCAAAGTTACATCCTCAATGTCATCTTGTAACAAGAAACACAAACACAACATATAAAAACAAATAAAGCCTTCCCTGTCTATCAGCAGAAACAAGAAACAACCAGAAAGTAGCACTCATGTAAAAGACCTCTCTGACATACAAAACACAAGTCCAACCTTTTCTCTCTATCAGGAAGAAATGAGAAACAACCAAAGGCGGTGCACACACACAAGAAAAGAACCAGATTGGTGGGCATCAATCAGCTCCCCTAAGCCCACACTTACCCAAGACTGACACTCAGGACATCTTCTGGTCCCGCCATAGCCACAGCTCCCAATGATGTCTATCCCTAACTGCAACCTGCCATGGGTACAAAATCAAGGTCTTGTTCCCAGACACATGTAGCATCATTTAAAATAAGTGAATAGAAAAAGTCACAGCCAGAAACAAAAGCAACCTAAACCAGCCTATAGTGACAGGAACCAACCAAAAGGTGGTGCTCACAGAAGACGGATGAGGCGCCCTCACTCAGAATCTGTGAACAGAGACAGCCAGCAAAACCAAAACCAGAAAAAGATACAGCCTGCAGTAACAAGAACCAACCAGATGGTGTCGCTCACACACACGACACCCCTCAGTACCACACAAATGCTTACTCAGACCTGAAAAATTACCATGGCAACATAAGTCATGTATCTTTACACAAGTTTTCATTTCACTCTAAATCTCACAGAAAGTTTCTAACATTCAGACAAATGAGCAGCCACGCAAATCACAAGCCTTTGCTCTGCTCGGCAAGTCCTGATCTACTGTGACCATACAGAAAACTTCTGACACTAAGACAGATACCTTGACATGGCTCAAACCTAGAAAAATTACCATGGCAACACAAGCCGTCAGGTTCCACACAAATAAATCATCTCAACACGGCTGGAAGAGTTCCATATTTACCTCTACACAGCTTACTTTTGTTTGCTCTTCAGATCTCACAGAAAGCTCAGACAAATTCAGTGCTCAGACAGGCAAGAAGCAGGAAATTTAACACAGTGTTACAAACATAAAAACACAAATACCTAGACTAGTTTTGCCGGCTTCAAGACCCTCCAGATAAGTAAGTAGTCCTGCATGTCATGGGGAACTTCCTGGCTAATGCACCGAAATGTAGGGCCAGAGAAATGTTAGTGATCACCCCCAAACACAGGCAATCTGATGCAACTCACAGCCTGGTCTTTATTCTATTCCAGTTAGCTTGGACCCTGCCCCTTCCTGATTCCCCACACACCTGAATGCACTACTGCTACACAGGAGCATGCAACACATTAGCCTCATGTTGTATAAGAAGTCTAGAGGAATTGATGTGGAGGCCTGTATAGAAGTTAGGGACGGTGGGGATCCTCTGATCTATTTTTCTTTTATTCCCAGGATCTCCTGTGCAGCAAGGTCTCCCAATTGGAGCAAATTTCCATGCAATGCTAAGGTCTCCAGTTCCGCTAGGCTTCCCATTGCCACCTGATCCACAAATAATCATAGGACACTCTGTAACTCCAAGTAACAAATCCTTTAGGTCTCCAGTGAACCCAGACTTCAAAGCTTCTTCTCAAGGTGCCTCAGGTCTACCAATCCAACAACTTCTCCTGGCATGCTAAGTGCCTCTGGTGTCAAAAGTTTCTCCTAATGATTCAAGGAAGCAGAGGATAGAACCCACTGTGTTCATCAAGGAAAAAAGCTAGTCCTGGAAGAATATTTTGATAAGTGCAAGTGCCCAGCCAAGGAACACCACATGGCACTGGCTCAAAGGCTTTTCCCCTTCACCCACACTTGCCTGACAGCCCCATCTCCTTGGCCCAGTTCCAGGTGGTAGGAGTCACTCTGAATGTGTATTCAGTGCTCAATTTGCATCCCCTATAGCCTCTCCATGCAGAATTCTGATACACTGGGGAGGCATATCAGTGCCACACAGTGTTGGGGAGGCATAGACTTCAGGGCTTTCCTCAAAATTTCTGACTCTTAAAAAGACACATCCTTATTCTGTGGCTTTCATGTCCAGGTCATGCTACCTCCTTGCTTCTTGGCTCAAGGAACCTTTGAGTCCTGTGATGTGTTCTTGGTAAAGACAATGTACCAGGCTTTTCACCCAGCTGCCTTAGATTTGGTATGCAAACAGTGTGCAAGATCTTGCTTTATGTTGGGTTTTGTTCTTGTTGTTGCTGTTGTTGTTTTTGGTTTTGTTTTTTGCTTTTTGGCTTTTTTAGACAATAAATAAATAAATAAATAAATAAATAAATAAAATAAAAAAAATAAAAAAATAAAACCTATCTGGGAATCCTGAAAGTGGAACTCAAGATAAGCCTACAGATTCCAAAGACTGTGAACTTCCTGTTTCCTCTGCCAGCACAGTTTCTGTGGGCTTGATTCATTTGGATGTCAGCTGTAGTCTGATAATCAGACCACCTATTTCCTCTCAATACCAGGAATCCAACTTCTCCACCACTGATCAAGTCTTGGAAATGAACTGTGTTAGGGGACAGCTGTATAGGCAGAAGTGTAGGGAATTACCTGGAAAGCAAGACCAACTATCTAATGGTAGGTCTGTATTTCCCAAAGCTCATGTCTCTTTTGCTGTGTTGGCCAGTGTAGTCTCTGCATACGAGACATCACAGGGTGTCAGCTCTCTGCCTCTCCTCAGTTCTTTAACTCTTGCCCCAAACTCAGAATCCACCTTCTCTATGTCTCAGTCACCATTAGTTGGGAGCCCTCTTCCAGAACACAGCTCTTTTTTTGAGTAATTCCTCAGACCAGGAATGCATGTTCTCCAACATTAGTCAAGCCTGTGTGGAACTCTATCCAAAGAATACAAGATGTATGCAGCAGAAAAAAATGGGTCTGTTTTTTTCACCTACATACTCACTGGGGCATGGCCATATTCTTCATGAACTGCTCCTTAAATAGAACAGAGTGCTTGCCCGTGATCACCCTTGCCAGAAGTCATCTGTGGAGAGCTATCCTTCAGCATCCCACCACATTTTAAGAGTTCTTTTCTAGCCTGGGGTGGGGGCACACGCCTTTAATCCCAGCACTTGGGAGTCAGAGGCAGGTGGATTTCTGAGTTCAAGGCCAGCCTGGTCTACAGAGTAAGTTCCAGGAAAGACTAAGCTATCCATAGAAACCCTGTCTCAAAAAAAAAAAAAAGAGTTCTTTTCTGTTGGCTTCATGTCTAATTTGTTAGTTTTTAGGGGTGGATTGAGCTGGGATGTGATTAGTGGTTGTCACAGATTATTTCCATGTCCTTCTCTCTCAACTGTAAGGATGCAGACATTGATATCACCAATAATATCCTTGCTGCTCTTCATAGTCAGTGGGAGCATATATTATTGGCATCCACATGGCTCCTTGAGAAAACACAAAGTAGGAACATGGCCCCCAGAACAAGCAGAATTATCAACCCAGACAGGGCCCATAGAGGCAGCCAGGGCCATAGATATGGGCTTAGGTTAAAGTATAGACCACTCACACCAATATGGTCTTCCAGTTAGAGCAAGGCATGCTGACACCAGCATGGCCCCAGAATGCAGCACAGACTACTTACAGCTGTTAGATACAGCATTTCATCATGGTGTCCAGCAAGGCCTTAACATTCTGTCTGTCTTCTTTCTTCTCCTAAGTGTGGAAATTACAAGTGTGCACTAACACACTAGATTCACTATGAACTATAATCAATTAATGAGTTGCAATAATCATTTATTGTGTTATTTATCCTCAAATCAGTAAACTGATTATAATACAATTCCACTTGTCTGTCTTACTACTTTACACTGTGCCAGAACATCAAGAGAATGAAAATCTTGGCTGCTTGAGATGGCTCAGAGAAATCAGTTCAGTTCCTAACTTTCTTGTCCTCTCAACTCTCAAGATCTCCAGTTCAGCCTCTTCCACATTCCTTCGAGGCATATGTGCCCATACATTCACAAGGGCACATACTACTTTCTACTCAACTGAGAAGATGGAATGCTGAAGCAGACATTTGTACAGTATAAAGAGTGCAGAATGTTGGTTGTGTTTTACTACACATTTAATATCAGCATTCAGGAGACAAAGGCAGGATCTGGGTGTGAGAGGATGGGAGAGGGGAAAAACAGGGAGAGAGCAGAAAAGCCCTGGGGGCAAGCAGAATGCAATATTGGAGGACAGGTAGTGTGTGAGGGGGGATCATGTAGAAAACACCATAGACCTTTGAGGTGAGAGACTCTCAGGACCTAAAGGGAGGGACCTTAGATAAAATCCACACCAGTGGGGAGAGAGAAATCATAGAGTCCACTTCCAGTAGAAAGACATGTCATCAAGTGGAAGGGAAGGGTGCCCATCCAACAGTCAAAGCTCTGACACAGAATTGCTCCTGCCTAAAGGAACTGCAGGAACAAAAATGGAGAAGAGATTTAGCAAGAGGAGGTCCAGTGATTGGATCATCTTGGGGTACATCACGAGAAGAGGCTCCAAGGCCTGTAAGGATTAGTGATGCTATAGTGTGCTTATAGACAGGAACCTAGCATGGCTGTCCTCTGAAAGGCACATCAAGCAGCTGACTGAGACAGATGTAGGTACTTATATCCAAGCATTGGACAGCAGCCAGGGATTGCTGTGGTTGAATTAGGGAAATGATGGAAGAACTTGAGGAGGAAGCCAACCTCATAGGGAGACCAGCAGTCTCACCTAACCCAGACCCTGAAATTTCTCAGACACTGAACCACAAATCAGACCGCATACATGAGTAGGGCCGAGGCCCCTGACACATATACAGCAGAGGACTGCCAAAACACCCAGGGGAGGGCATCCTCTTGGGAATGGGGTATGAGGAATGGGATGAAGAATTGTGGGAGGGAGGACTGGGAGGAATGTAACAACTGGACTGTGATTTAATAAAAGTAATAAAATATAAAGTAAAACAAAATAATGATTACAAAGGAAAAAAATGCATGGGCTCTATAAGGTGTGGCTACAACCAGAGTAGCATGAAAGGGTGGGTGAGGATAATGGATTTGAATGTTGCCAGTGGGAGGAGCCAAAGGGTGGGAGGAGCCAATGGGTGGGAGGAGCATTGAATTCCAAGTTTGGAGAGATATTTAAGGGCAGGTCTTCTGAGTAGAACTCAAATAGACAGGCTTGAGGAAGCTGCAGCAACCATCTGGATTCCTGGTGAGTTGGTGGGCTGCATGAAATGTTTGAGGTTGCTGTGTGAAGGAGATATCATGGTGGGGAACACTGGGACTTAGAGGAATAGGAGTCTTGGTAACTTTTTGTAGCTTGTTTGGGTGTTTGATTGGTGAAGTCTAAAATGTGCTGTGTACATAGGCAGGTGATATTATTTAAAATTAGTAGATGTTTCAAGTCTATCCCATAGATATGAACACTGAGGACCAGTGACTTGCACAGATTGGGGCAGTCCATGTATGAATGAGCTTTCAAGAGACCTCTGGGTGCTCTATTCTTCATTCTAGGCACAGGCCTGAGCTCTGGGTTGTACAGAAAGCCTGGATCAGATCGATGGAGAGGCCTGAATCTAGGATAAAGGGACTGTAGGGACTCTCTGATATATTTCCCTTTCAATGTGCATGGGATCCTGAGGACTTTGGGAATAAGTGAAGTCTCAGATTGCCCAGCTCAGGCTTAGTGGTGGTATTCTGGCTCAGAAGAGTGACATCTAGGATGGTTTATGGCTGAGCAGGCCCTCATCCATCTTAAACATATAAACATATTGGATGTTTTGACCACATTTTTAATTGCAGGACTTAAGAACCAATGGCAAGTAGGTTTCTGTAATAATGAGTTCTGGCTTGTCTGTATAGTGAGACACAGGAAGTCAGGCACAGGCACATGGACACTGCCTCAGCCTAAAAAGAGAAAGATTGCTTAAATAAAGAAGCGACCACAGTGGGCAGAAATGTGCATGTCCTCTGGGCAGCAGGATGAGAAGAGACCCATTTCTTGAGATGCTCAGTAGAGACTAAGGACATTTTTTTCTAGGTGTTGCCTAAAGGGTGAGAAATCCCAAAAGATGGGTCAGTTGTTTGTCACACACCTTTAATCCTTGCACTGTGTGGGAAGGAAGAGGCAGGTGGATCTCTTATGAGTTCCAGTTCATCCTTCTCTTCAAGACTCACAGGACAGCACAGTTCACACAAAGAAACTATCTCAAAAGAAAAGAAAGGAAAGAAAGCAAAAAAAAATTTAAAAAGAAAGAAAAGAAAAGTAAATGAAAAATGTCTTCCATCGGACCAGGTTTCCTTTAGGTGTTAAGGTGTGGCTCCAGAATGGCTGTGTCCATAGGGTGTGAATGTCTGCTGGGTGTGAGAGGCTGAAACGAGGCACCTGTGGGAGGGTCCTGGAGAGCCAGATTCAGTAGATTCAATTGAGGCTAAGTCCTAGGTATAGAATTTCAATATCAGAGAGGATCTGGGTTAAGTGTAAGAGCCTTCTGATATCCAGGGTAATTAGATCATCAATGCTGTTGTTTAGAAGATAAGTGTGGAATAGGGTCCATTGGATCTTGCCTGTTCTATAGCCCTTCATTCCTTGTTTTGAGGCAGAGAGTCCAGCAGAGTGCAAGAGAATCTGAGACTCATTTTTTTTTAACATTTATGATGATATTTCCATTTTTAAATAAATTTCATTTACTTTTCTTTTTGCAAACCTGATTTTATCCCCCTCCATTTATTCACTGACTGTGGATACCTCCATACCTCCTCCTTCTGTCTCCATGAGGATGTCACCATCCCCACCCCACCCTACAAGAACTCTTCTCTCCCTGGGTCCTCCAGGCTCTTGAGGGTTAGGTGTATCTTTTCTGAGGCCACACTTGGCAGTCTTCTACTGTATATGTGTTGGGGGCCTCATATCAGCTGGTGTATGCTGCCTGATTGGTGGCCCAGTTTCTGAGAAATCTCTGGGGTCCGATTAGTTGAGACTTGCTGGTCCTCCTATTCAGATGCAGATATTTATACCCAACAAATTGACAGAAGCTGCTGACCCCTGCAGTTGAATTAGAGAAAAGCTGGAAGAAGCTGAGGAGGAAGGAAAGTCTCAACTTTCAGCTGCTTGTTGTGTCTTTCAGGGGGCAGTCATGATAAGCCCTCCCCCCCCCCTTTTTTTTTTTTTAGGTATCTCATTTTTTTTTATTGGAACTTTTATTTACATTTCAGGTGTTTTCCCATTACCTCCCTTTCCCTCCCCCTGTCCCAGAACTCCCTATCCCTTCCCCCCTCCTCCTACCTCTATGATGGTGTACCCACACTCACCCTCCCCAGAAACTCACCTCCCCACCCTCGAATACCACCCCCCACGATATCCAGCCTTCATGGGACCAAGAATCTCTTCTCCCACTTATATATAGCTCCCTTGCATATATAGCTGGAGCCATGGGTCCCTCCCTAAGCGCTCCCAGGCTGGTGGTTTAGACCCTGGGTCTCTGGTTAGTTGGTATTGTTGCTCTCCTCATGGGGTCCTGTACCCTTTCTATTCCTTCAGTCTTCACTCTATTTTCTCTGTTGGGAACCCCATGATCAGTTTAATGGTTAGGTGTGAGCATCAGCCTCTGAATATGTCAGACTCTTGCAGACCTCTAAGATGACAGTTATGTTAGGCTCCTGTCAGCATGCACCTCCTGACACCCACGTCAGCATCTACCTTTGGTGACTGCACATGGGATGGATACCCAGGTGGAATGGTCTGCAGACGGCCCCTCCTTCAGTTTCTGTCCTGCACATTGCATCCATATTTGCTCCCTTGAGTATTTTGTTCCTTCTTCTAAGAGGGACAGTAGCCCCCCCCACCCCACTTGGTCTTCATTCTTCATGAGCTTTATGTGGTCTGTGAGTTGAATCTTGGGTGTTTCAAGCTTCTGGGTTAAAGTCCAATAATCAGTGAGTAAATACCATGATGTTCTTTTGTGATTGGGTTACTCACTCAGGATGATATTTTCTAGTTCCATCCATTTATATAAGAATTTATAAATTCATTGTTTTTAATAGCTGAGTAATATTCCATTGTGTAAATGTACCGCATTTTTTGTATCCATTCCTTTGTTGAAGGGCATCTGGGCTCTTTCCATTTTCTGGCTATTATAAATGAAGCTGGATAAGCCCCTTTTTGTGAGCACACCATAGCCTCAGTAATAGTGGCAGACCTTGGTGCCTCCCTTTGAGCTGGACTCCAATTTGGGCCTGTCACTGGACCTCGTTTTCCTCAGACTCTTCTCCATTTTTGTTCCTGCAGTTTTTCTGATAGGAACAATTCTGGGTCAGAGGTTTTTGGCTGTGAGATGGCAACCCCATCCCTCACTTGATGTTCTGTCTTTCTGCTGGAGGTGGGCTCTATAAGTTCCCTCACCCACTGTAGGGCATTTCATCTAAGGTCCCTCCATTTTGAGCTTTAGTAAAGTTTCTTTTATGAATGTGGGTACTCTTTCCTTTAGGGCATAGATGTTCAGAATTGAGACTTTCTCTTGGTAGATTTTTCCTTTGATGAATATGAAGGTCTCATCCTGACTGATAACTTTTGGTTGTAAGTCTCTCTTATTGGATATTAGGATGGCTACTCCAGCTTGTTTCTCGGGACCATTTGCTTGGAAGACCGTTTTAGAGCTTCATTCTCTGAGGTAGAGCCTGTATTTGATATTGAGGTGTGTTTCTTGTATGCAGCAAAATGCTGGATCTGTTTGTCTATCCAGTCTGTTAGCATATGTCTTTTTATAGGTGAGTTGAGTGCATTAATATTGAGAGATATAAAGACAGATTATTGTTACTTCCTGTTATGTTTGTTTTTGTAGGTGGCATTATGTTCATGTGGTTTTCTCCTTTTAACTTTGTTGTGAGATGATTAATATTTTGTTTTTTTCTTTGGTGTAGGTACCCTCCATGTGTTGGAATTTTCCTTCTAGAATCCTCTATAGGGCTGGATAGGTATAGAGATACTGTCTGAATTTTGTTTTGTCTTGGAATATTTTGGTTTCTCCATCTATGTTGATTGAGAGTTTTGCTGGGTATATTAGCCTGGGCTGACCTTTGTGCTTTCTTAGAGACTGCATGACCTCTGTCCAGACTTTCTGGCTTTTAGTGTCTCTGCTGAGAAATCTGGTGTAATTCCTGTGGGTCTGCCTTTAAAAGTTACGTGGTCCTTTTTCATTGCAGCCTTTAATATTCTTTCTTTGTTCTGTGAATTTAGTATTTTGGTTATTATGTGATGAGAGGAATTTCTTTTCTGGTCACATCTGTAGGTTTCTTGTATGTATATAAGCATCTCTTTCTCTAGGTTAAAGTTTTCATCTGTTCAACAAATTGTTGAAGATGTATGCTGGGCTTTTGATTTGGATTCTTCACTCTCTTTTATACTTTTTGTTCTTTGGTGTGCTCTTTTCATTCCTGACTTATTTCCTCAGTTTTTCTTTTACAGGGTTGCCCCATTTGTGATTACTGTGTTGTTTCTCCTTCCACTTTTAGGTCTTGGGCTGCTGTAATCAATTCTTTCACCTGTTTGATTGTGTTTTCCTGTATTTCTTATGCGATTTACTTGTTTCCTCTTTAAGTGCTTCTACCTGTTGACCTGTGTTTTTGTGTATAACTTTCAGTGAATTATTTACATCCTCATTAAAAGACTCTAGTTTTTTAGGTCAGCCTCCTGAGTTTCAGGTGTATGGGTGTATTCAGAGCTTGTTGTGGCTAGAGAAGTGGGTTATGATGATACCAAAGTATACAGGATTCTGTTACTTGTGGTCTGCACTTGCCTCATGCCATATGTTTATTCTTGCTCTTTGCTGTTCTGGGTGTCTCTCTCTAGAGTCTGCCTCTTTTGTTCTTGGGTTGCTTCAGGTCTCCTGGTAGGACTGTGTCCTTGCCTGTAGCAGACCTCCTGTGGGGCCTTCTGACTGTGCCATCTTCATAGGGGCATGTACACTGGTGACCTGTTGCCCTGGCTGCAGTGGCTCTTCATGGAGGCCTTCTAGGACACCTTTAAACTGTGGAGTCTTCAGAGGGGCAGAGAAGCTGCTGACATGTTGCCCCAGCTACAGCCGATCTCTTGGGGGGGCTTCAGACTGTTGGGTCTTCAGAGGAGAAGTCAACCTGTTGCCCTGTGTGTAGTTGTTCTCCAGGGAGGTCTAAAGACTGTAGGTTATGTTTTCCTGTGTGCAGCAAAACTCCAGGGAGGCTTTCAGACTGTTGGGTCAGTTGTCCTACATGGTGACCCATGAGAGGTCTTCAGAATTTGATGTCAGTTGTCCTGTTGCCTTGTTTGCAGAGGAATTCCTAGGATGCATTCAGGCTGTGGTGTCAGTTGCCTTGCATGGGAAGGAACTCCTGGGATGCATTCAGTCTATGGTGTCAGTTGTCCTGAGTGAGCAGAATTCCTAGGATTTCTTCAGGCTGTGGTTTTTTTCACAGAGGGGCCAGACTAGTTGGTAATCAGTTGCTCTGTGTATACCGGAATTCCGGGGATACCTTCAGGCTCTGCTGTCTTCAGGGGAGCAGACTAGCTGGTAGTCTGTCTGGGCAGAAGGCACGAGCCAGTATGGTAGGGTCTGGGACATTCAAACAGTGGTGGGGTGGGGGACATTCAATTTCCAGTCTCCCTGAACTGACAATCTATTAACACAGCAGCTAAATGCATGTTCATATCAACGCTGAGAATATTTGTAAGATTGGGAAACAGAGGTAGTTGGTCAGAAAGACTGAGGATCCTGACTGATTTCTTTTGTATAAGAAGTCTAAAACAAATGTTGGGTAGGCATGATGGGTAGATGGGTACTCTCTGGAGCTTTTCTGACATGTTTCCTTTTACCAGATTCTCCAGTACAAGAACATATTCCACTAAGTTCAGGACATGTGTATGGCAGAAGGTTCCTCCTTACATCCAAAATTCCAAATGCTTTCAAATACAGCCAGAGAAATCAGTTCCCAAATGCCTCAAGAGCCTTTTAGAAACTTACCTTTTGAAATGTATCAGAGTCCCCTAGTGACCCAAGAATTCCAATGCAATCAAGTTTTGCAGTCCCTGAAAGACTTTACCTACATCAGCCGGAATCCCAAGGACCATCAAGAAATTCAAGTAACCAAATGCAACCAGGTCCCGTAATGGGCCCAGGTTTACCAACACTGAGAAGAACGTCAGGCCATCCAGGTCATCAGATACCTTCAAGACCCTCAGTTAGACCTGCTTAACATGTTCCCATAGGACCTATGGCACTGCCAGATAACTATGGTGACAAAGAAACTCACTCTGAGGGTCCAACTAAGAAGAGAAAGGAACACACTGTGTACACCAAAGAACAAAAGTGTCTGCTGCAAGAGCATTTTGAGAACTGGAAGAAGCCAACCAAGAAGCAACTTAAAAAGCTGGCATTATTGGTTCATGTGACAGAGAAAGAGATCAAGGTCAGCTTCTCTCCTTTCCCTCAATCCAACAGCACCTTAATTCTATGTTTCTTAAATGCTTAGGGCAGTGTGGACAGTTTGGGGTGGTGGATATTCATGCATCCAATTCTGGCCTCACATTCTCCATCAACTGGTTACCAATATGGATGAACATTATTCCCACGCAGGGTCTCAGAGACCTAGATGTTACAGTTCCTACTAAAACACAGGACACACTGGCTCAATCTCCCCAGTCTTTTGATGTCAGGTCATACACATTCTACTTTACTACAATCTTGGAATCGCTCCATCCTTGGAATGTCAATAAGTAAGATAGTTTTAAAAGTTGGATACAAAGGTAAACAGAGAATTCTCAACAGAGTAATCTCAAATGGCAGAGAACATTTAAAGAAATGTTTAATATCCTTAGTCATCAGGGAAATGCAAATTAAAATGACCATTAAATTCCACACTACACCAATTAGAATGGCTAATATCAAAAACTAAGTGACAGCACATGCTGTCTAGGATGTGATGAAGAAGAACCTGAAAACCTAGTCATATGACTCCTGGGCATATACCCAATATATGCTCCACAATACCACAAGGAAAGGTGTTCCACTATGTTCCTAGCAGCCTTTTTTGTAATAGCCAGAAGCTGGAAACAACCCAGATGTTCCTTAACCTAAGAATGGATACAGAAACATGAGTCATTTATACAAGGAATACAAATCAGTTAAAAGAAAAAAAAAAAAAGACATTATGAATTTTGCAAGCAAATGAATGGAATTAGAAAATATCATGCTGAGTGAGGAAACAAGAACCAAAAGGGCATGTGCGTATGGACTGACTGATGAGTGAATATTAGCCAAAAATACATAATATCTAAGATACAGATCCTAAGATGTTTAGCAGAAAGGGAGGTCCAAATGAGGATATTTCAATCCCACTTAGAAGAAGGAACAAAATAATCACAGAGGCAGATGGAGAGAAGGAATTGGTGTTAGGGTGAAGAAGAAATGGGGGAAGGATGTAGTATGGATGGAGACAGGAGAGAAGGCCAGTGGGCCAAGAGAATGGATGGAAATAGGCAGCTGCAGGAGGTGTGGGGCAGGTGGAACCTCTAGAAAGTCCCAGAGACCTGGGATGTGAGAGGCTCCCAGGATTTAATGGGGATGACTTTAGCTGAAATGTGCAACAGTAGGAAGATAGAACCTGAAGAGACCAACTTCAGATAGGGCTGTTAGTGGTGGCGTGGGTCCACCAACCATCCTTCAAAAATGTTGACCCAGAATCATTCCTAAAAGACATGAAGAGGCAAACTTGGAACAAAGACTGAAGGAAAGGTCATCAGGTGACTGGCCCAACTTGGGATCCATCCCATGGGCAGGCACCAGACCCTATTACTGTTACTGATGTCTTGTTGTGCTTGCAGACAGGAGCCTAGCATAGCTGTCCTCTGAGAGGCTTTAGCAGCAGCTGACTCAGACCCATGTAGATACATACAGCCAACCACTGCACTGAGGTCATGTATTCCTATGGAATAGCTAGGGGAAGGACTGAGGAGCTGAAGGGGATGGTAACCCCACAGGAAGACCAACAGTGTCAACTAAGCCTGACCCAGAGACTAACTCACCAACCAGAAAGCATACACAGGCTGCTCTGTGGCCCCTGGCACATATATAGCAGAAGACTGCCTTGTCTGGCATCAGTGGGAGAGGATCTGCCTAATCCTGTAGAGCATTGATGCCCCAAGCAAGGGGAATGTGGGAGGAGTGTGGAATGTTAGAGGGAAGGGGGAAGTGAGGGATGGGAGCATATGGGGAATGAGGATAGAGGAACACTCTCTCAGAGCCAAAGGTGACAGAGGGAAGAACTCCAAGAGGGGGATCAGGATGTGGGGGAAACATTTTGAATGTAAATAAATAAAATGATTTGAGAAAGAGAGAAATACAAGAGAGAGAGAGACAGAGACAGAGAGAGAAAGCACCTGGTATTGCATGGGTAGAGTGTGGGGAGGAACTGGAGATTGGATGTAATGTGATATTTTCTTTCTATTTTCATTAATTAATTTATTTCTTCTCTTTTCACCCCAATATCCACTCCCCTCTTCTCCCACATATTCCACAATTTCTCACCCAATTCCCCTTTCTAGTTTCCTCTGGGAAGAGGGAGACCCATCTGGGGATCACTAAGCCCTGGTACATAAATTTCTAATGGAGTAGGCTGATCCTTTCCCACTGAGGTCAAGTAAGGCATTCCAGCTAGGAAATGAGATCAACAGACAGAACACATATTGAGGGACAGTCTCCCTTCCATTTGTTTGGGGACATGGATAAAGACAGAGCTGCCCATCTGCTGTATATGTGCAGGATCCAGGTCTATCGTATGGTTGCTCTGGGTTTATGGTTCAATCTCTGAAGCCCCCAGGTGTTCAGGTGGTTGACTCTGTTGGTTTTCCTCTGGAGTTCTTATCCCCTTCATTGTTTCTCCAGTGCATTCGTCAAGTCTTCTCTAATGAATATAAATGCTTTCTTGTCTTTCTGGCTTATACCAAGAGCAGCTGCAGGACCAGTGTCTTTATAGGGTCTAGAGAATCTGGATAAAGACTGGGCAGTGGAGGCTGAGGACTTTATTCCCAGCACTTGAGAGGCAGAGGCAGTTCTGTCTCTGTGAGTTTGAGATGAGGTTGGTCTACAGAAAAAGTTCTAGAGAGCAAGGCCTATTCAGAGAAACAACTTCTCAAAAAATTAAAAAAAGAGAGAGACAGATGCAGAGAGACAGAAGTACACACAGACAGAGAGAGAGGGGGAGAGAGAGAGACAGAGAGACAGAGAGAGAGAAAGACAGAGAAAGGGAGAGACACAGAGAGACAGAAACAGAAAGACAGAGAAAGAGAGAAAAGTATGCTTATAATAAGAGGAAGCAGGACAAATTGGCCCTGAGGACACAAGTTTTCCAAGCAAAACCAGATGAAATTTGCATTTAGGACAGAATATCACCATGAACTACTCGATATCAGCTAAAGGGTGTTATAAAGGCTCACACAAGAGATCGTGGCCTCTAATGACAGTATTGTTCAGCAGTCAAATGAGAAATTCAGTCATACAGTGAGTTTGAGTTCAGCTAGAAAATAATAAAAATCTGAAGTTAGTGTGATAGGACAACCAATGACTGTGCCATCAACCCCAAGTTTTATGTCCACATAGTGGAAAGGCAAAGCCAGTTTCCACATGTTCTTTTCTAATATCCACATGTGGACCCTGGTAAGATAAAGACCAAAGTCTTACACAAAATAAGACATGGCCTAACAATTTTCAATCTCTTCCTTTTTTGAATTACTACACAATATTGAGATTTGGTCCCAGGATCTCACACAAATGTAGACCAATACTCTGACAAAGAGCCTCACCTGGTCTTTTTTTGGAGAATGTGAAGTTGCTATTGTGATTAATTGTAATCATCTGTAGATGTGAAGAATGCTTCCCAGGGTTTGACCTAGTAATCTAAATTACCCCTAATACAGTTTTTGAGAATAAGTAAAGGACCAGCTGGAGATACTATGTTCCTGAGGTTGGAAGTGACTGGACTCTTGAGAACCAAACTGGGGTTCCTAGGTATTGATTAAAAACAGTTCATTCCTTCACAAATAGACACCAGCATTCTATACTTACTACCATTTAGCCTAGAGACAATCTTGGAGCAGAGACCCAGGCACCAACACATCAAAACCTGGAGTCCTCTGTTGAGGAGCCTTGGAGCATCTGCATAGAAACCATAATGTTTACAGAGAGCTTGAAGGGCCATTTAGATACTGGGTATGGCCCAGGATGGATAGGGTGCTTGAGTAAATGGGCACACAATGTGGTTTAAGACTGATCAGGAGGTTGGCCCCTAAGGATTGGTGCATAGTATGAGGAATAATGGGTAGCAACAATGGAAGGAAAATGAATAGAAAACTTTCCTGAGAAAGTGACTAGAGATGCAGCTCCAATGTCTTCTAGGCTGGAGCTTCATGAGGCAAAGGCCATTATTTCCCTTTATTTTCAATTTCCACAAACACCTGTTGTCAGCCTGCAATTGCTCTAAAACAATGATTAAATCTTGAACACGGTGCTAACCCACACAGAGTACTCAGTTGGCTGACCTAAGGTCATCTGAAGAACAGGCTAGGATAATAGAAAGACCTTGTCTCAATACCATACGACAAGACCATAACCAGGAATAATTAAATCGCCAAGACTAGGCCTACATATGGTAAAGCTAAACCTGAGTGGCACCAAAATGTGGATGAGCATGATGGATCTGAGGTGGCTAAAAAGATTGGGAGGAAAACTGAGTTTCAAGTTTGTAGATATATGTAAGTGCAGGTCCTTTGAGTAGAGGTCAAATAGAGAGAGGATGGCAACCTGTCAACAGCCCACTGGTTTCTTGGTGAGTTGGTGGCTGCATGAAATGTTTAGAAGGGAGGGGAGAATTAACAGGTAAGACCAGTGGGTAGAAACCTCTGTACAACAGAAGAGAAGTCACCCATTTCTTGACATACTTATAGATTAGAGAAGGCCACTGGTGTGGTGAGCACATGCCTTTAATCCCAGCATTGGGAGACAGAGGCAGCAGATTTCTGAGTCGAGGCCAGCTTGTCTAAAGAGTGAGTTCCAGGACAGCCAGGACTACACAGAGAAATCTGTCTCAAAACAAAAAACAAAAACAAACAAACAAAACAAACAGATGAGGAAGGCCTAATTCTTACTGGACTGGAGCCCAAAATACAGGAGATCCAAGTGATGGGGCAAAGGCTGTGTTAATTTTTCAGATGTAAACAAACCTGAATTGAGTATATCTGCTAATTAAGAATGATGTCCTCAATGTCAGGTGTGAGGGCTCACACCTTTAATCCCAGCTCAGGGAAATCAGAGCATGCAAATTTTTCTGAGTTCCCTATCACCTTGTCTATCAATTGAATTACAGGACAGCCATGGAGTCTATACAATAAAATCCCCTCTTAAAAACAAATAGAAAACAATCAAAGACCAAAAAGAGATTGATGTCTTCAACCTGACTAAACTTAGTGGGGCCAGTTGGACGGGAGAGTATCTGCTAGAAATGAGGGGATGAAAGGGAACTGCTGAATTGATCTTTGAGGGAGATTCAATTATGTCCAAATCCTAGCAGTAGACATTCAATACTCATAGGGGTCTTATTTAGATCCTCAGCAACTAAGATAGACTTTTTCTCAGAGTAAAGAAATTCAAAAAGGTTTTCCACTGGGCAGTGGTGGTGCATCGCTTTAATCCCAGAACTTGGGAGACAGAGGAGGTGGATTTCTGAGTTCAAGGCCAGCCTGGTCTAAACAATGAGTTCCAGGACAGCCAGAGATACACAGAGAAACCCTGTCTCGAAAAAAAAAAAAAGCCAAAACAAACAAAAAAAAAAAAAAAAAAAAAAAAAAGGTTTTCCAAGCAAATGGATCCCAAGAAAGCTGTAGTCATCTTACTAATATCTAGTAAAATATACTTCCAACCATAATACTCAAAAGAGTGGGATGGAACCTCATACATCTCAAGGATAAATCCAACAAGATGACTTTTCAAATTTAAACATCTATCCTCCAAAAGCATGTGCAACCACATTTCTAAGGGTAACATTACTAAAGATCAAATCATACATCGAACCAAAAGCATAAGTTGGCATATGAATAGCTGTTATGGCAGAAGTCTTCCATATCCCTCCTTCTTGACTGTGAGTCTTCAGTCATCAGTATCACAATAGTGTCACAGAAAGCCCACATACACATGGAAGCTGAACAACTATCTACTCAATGATAATTGGTCAGGGAAAAACACAAAAATAAATAAATAAAAGGACTTATTAGATTTCAATGAAAATGAAGGCACAACATGCCCAAACTTATGGGACACAATGAAAGCAGTGCTAAGAGGGAAACTCAGAGCTCAGAGTATCTCCAAAAAGAAACTGGAGGGGCATACACTAGAAGTTTAACAGCTTATCTGAAAGCTCTAGACAAAAAGAAGCAAATACACCCAAGAGTATTAAAGGCAGGAAATAATCAAAGTTCAGGCTGAAATCAACCAAGTAGAAACAAAAAGAACTATACAAAGCATCAACAAAGCCAAAAGCTAGTTCTTGGAGAAAATCAACAAGATAGACAAACCCTTAGCCAGACTAAACAGAAGGCACAGAGACAGTATTCAGATTAACAAAATCAGGTATGGGAAAGGAGACATAACAACAGAAACCAAGAAATTAAAAAAAAAAATCAGATCCTACTACAAAAGTCTATATTCAACAACCTAGAAAACCTGGATGAAATGAATGAATTTCTAGAATATACAGGTATCAAAGTTAAATCAGGAACAGATAAATTATTTAAACAGTCCCATAACCCCAAAGGAAATAGGTGTAGTCCTTAAAAGTCTCCCAACAAAAGAACCCAGGACCAGATGGTTTTAGTGCAGAATTGTACCAAACCTTAAAGAAGACCTAATATTAATACTCCTCTAATCTATTCCACAAAATAGAAAAAGAAGGAACACTACCCAATTCTTTCTATGAAGCCACAGTTACACTTATACCTAAACAACAAAAAAAAAAAAAAAAAACTAACAAAGAAAGAGAACTACAGACCAATTTCCCTTATGCATATGATGCAAAATACTCAATAAAATTCTTGCAGACCTAATCCAAGAATGTATCAAAACAATCATCCACCATGATCAAGTAGCTTCATCCCAGTTTCAATATATGGAAATCCATCAATGTAATTCAATATATAACAAACTGAAAGAGAAATACCACATGATCATCTCATTAGATGCAGAAAAAGCCTTTGACAAATGTACAACATTCCCTTATGGTAAAAGTAGTGGAGAGATCAGGAATTCAAGGTACATAGTTAAATATATTAAAAGCAACACACAGCAAACCAATAGCCAACATCAAACTAAATGAGGAGAAACCTCAAAGCAATCCTTTAAAATCAGGACTAGACAAGGTTGCCCACTCTCTCCCTACCTATTCAACTCCAAGTTCTAGCCAGAGCAATAAGACAACAAAAAGAGTTCAAAGGGCTACAAATTGGGAAGGAGGAAGTGAAGTTATTACAATTTGCAGATGATATGATAGTATATCAAGTAACCCCAAAAATTATACCAGAGAGCTCCTACAGCTGTTAAACAACTTCAGGAAAGTGGCTGGATATAAATTTATCTCAAACAAATCAATAGCCATACCTCTACCTAAAGGATAAAAGGGATGAGAAAGAAATTAGGGAAATTATACACTTCACAGTAGTCACAAATACTATAACATACCTTGGTGTCACTCTAGCCAAGTGAGTGAAAGATTTGTAAGACAAGAACTTCACGTCTCTGAAGAAAAAACCTGAAGAAGATTTCATAAGATGGAAAGATCTCCCATGCTCATGGATTGGCAGGATTAATGTAGTAAAATGACCATCTTACCAAATGCAATCTATCGGATTCGATGCAATCCCCAACAAAATTCCAACTTAATTCTTCACAGAGTTAGAATGAGCAATTCTCAAATTCATTTGGAATAACAAAAAACCTAGGATAGCGAAAACTATTCTCAACAATAAAAAAACTTCTGGGGGAAATCATCATTCCTGACTTTAATCTATACTATAGGGCAATAGAAGATGTGATCTGGGCCAGAAACCTGCCCATGTCTCAGTGTGATATGAGATAATGGAGTACAGCTGACTATAATCTAATATTATCAGAGAAAATGGGTCTAGACATACTGAAAAAGAACCATTGTTCATCACACATGGGACCATGGAGAATACAGGACTTAGTCTACCAGTCCCACCTCAAAATTAGAGATGCCAATTTAAAAATAGCGGAAAGTGTTTAAATTGTAAGGCCTGTCAATTGACTAATGCAGTTGCCAATGAGAAGAATCCCGGGTACTCAATACCGGAGTACCAAGCTAGGAGTCTACAAATATTTGCTGGTAATTATAGATACCTTTTCAGGATGGACTAAGCCTTTCCCAACTAAGTATGAGACTATACAGACACTAACTAAAAAATTACTGAAAGAAATTCTTCCAAGGTATGGTTTTTCTAAGTTTATAGGGCCAGACAGTGGACCTACATCTGTGTCCCAGGTAAGTTAGAGATTAGCTAATATTCTGGGGATTGATTAGAAACTTTATTGTTCTTACAGATCCCAGAGTTCAAGATAGGTAGAAAAGATAAGCAGAACCCTAAAAGAGATGGTAACTCAATTGACCTTAGAGACTGATGGTGACAGGATGACTCTTGTCCCCTTCATTCTTTACAGAAAATGTTTGGTTCACCTATTGATCGAAGATATTACAGAAACAGATAATTGTGAATTATTACACAATCTCAAGGTGTTCGATGTGTATACAAATGTGTTTGGCATAAACTTTTTGCTTTCCATAAAACAGGTCCACCTCTGGAGCTCCACCAACTTTAGCCTGGAGATTGGGCCTAAATCAAGAGACACTTCTAGGAGTCGCTAGAGCTTTGCTAAAATGGTCCCTGTGCTACAGAGTTACAATGTAGATCTACTACACATCTGTTTAAGGCTAAAGAAGACCCTAGACAGTAGGAGAATTCATCCTCAAGACTCCTTCCTGTTTCTCTACTGACGGGCCCCTACCCATAGCCCAGGGACACCACAAAGTCATAGCCCTGTTACTGTTCTCATGAAGTTTTATTAAGTCCCATGATTGGGACTTCTAGTCACAAGTGAAAGGGGGTGATGAGATGCTGAAACTTCTAAATTTAGACTCCATTTCAGAGAACCTGACCTAAGTTTGAACTCAGGTAAACTAACAGGCTGGTACCTAGCATTAGTTTCCAAGTTGCCCCCCAACAAAACCTGAGCCTAGCTCCAGTCTCTAGGCTGATCCCTAACAAAGCCAGCATCTCCAGGTTATATCCTCAACAAGGCCAGCATCTCCAGGTTATTCTCCTAACAAACCTGTACCCCCAGGTTACAAGCCCACCCCCTGCCTAATGACTACCAATGCAGAGGGGAGCAGAAATTAAGTTTATGATATGACTCCTAGCACCAGTCAATTATGTTAAAGGCCACAGTAACTTTCCAATTAGATGCTTGCACCTGTACTGCCTGCTTGCTGCTTACTATAAAGCTTTGCCCCGATAGACATTCAGGGCACCATCACCACCAAAACCTTCCTGTGTGACAGTGGTGCATTGCGGGGTCCTGAGCTAGATTGAATAGAATAAAGACCCTGCTGTGAGTTGCATCAGATCGGCTCCTGTCTGGTTTTTTTTGGAGAGGCATCACTAACATTTCCCTGGCAGTACACTTTAATCTGTGTGCAGAATTTGACATGCTCCCATCCTACAGAGTTTGACTCACACTGTGAAAATACACTGATAAGATTTTCTGCCAAATAATTTTAAAATGTTCAGCTGAATTCTTTGTAACCAAATACTTCTGGACATCTCCTGACTCTTGAAAATTCCTTACCCTTGCAGGTATTTTTGGACTATATAAATCCCATCCTTCCTGTCTTTGATGCTATATTTTCAAATCTTGCTTTAGGGAGTTAGCCCTGTCTTCCAGAAAATAAAGCCTGCTTAGTTGAACTGAAGTTAATGGGTGATTGCCATTATTCTCGTTCAATGGGAATAATAGTACATTTACACAACAGAGTATTACTCAGCTGTTAAAACTGTCATCATGATATTTTCAGCCCAATGGCTGGAACCAGAATAATCATTCTGAATGAGGTAACCCAGACACAGAAAGATAACTATGTGTATGTATTTTCACTTATATGTGTATTTATCTCTATGTCTATTTCTCTAGCTTCCTATCTGTCTATCATATACATATGGATACACACACACAAATGCACACACACAGAGTCACACAACACATATATGTAAATATGTGGAATGGAGCTGGTATACAGGGAGCAATGGGAATGGGAGGTTCAGGTGTAAAAGGGGTGTAGAAATGGGACTAAGGGAGAGATTGAGAGTCACAGAATTCAGTTGCATTTGAAAGGAGCTCAGGAAACCAAGTGCAGTGGAAGGTAACAATAAAATGACTCTTAATGGTATTTTGCTATACTTATAGATTGGTGCCTTATTCACACATCATCAGGATAGCTTCCTCAGCCTGGTGATGATGGCACACACCCTTAATTTCAGCACTCAGGAAACAGAGGCAGTTGGATCTCTGAGAGTTCAAGGCCAGCAGAGCTACATGGAATAACCCTGATAGACAAACAAGCAAGCAAGCAAACAAAGAAAAAAAACAAGAGTTGCATCCTCCTACAACAGATGGCAACAAAATTAGACATCCACTCCCAGACAATAGAGAGAAAGTGTGTGTGTGTGTGTGTGTGTGTGTGAGGAGATGAGAGAGGAGAGAGAGAGAGAGAGAGAGAGAAGAGAGAGAGAGAGAGAGAAAGAGAGGCTTGAAATACACCAAGTGGGTCTCTGATTCTCTGAACCTTGTGCCTTGTTCTTGGAGCTCTTTTATTTTTCTATTGACTTGTCATGTCCAACTTCAGTATGGTGGTCTTGTTTCATCTTATTGTACTTTACTGCATTATAGTTTTGCTGTTATGTCTTAGAAGCCTGTTCTTTTCTAGTGAGAGACAGACATGGAGTAGATCCTAATGGAATCAGATGAATGGACAGTGGGAGGAGCAAAGGAAGTGAAAATTGTACTCAGATTATATTGTATAAAAGAGAATCTATGTTTTAATGAAAGAGAAGTAAAAATGCAATATTCCATGTTTGGAATGCACACCACCTTTCCAGCTCTGGCCTGTGCACAACACAACACAGTTTGTCTCCTATGCTCTGGTGGCTCCACCTGACTGCTGCTGCTGTTCTGGGTAATATCCCATGCTTACTGTATTTCTAAAATGCTGGGGGCTTCTGCTGTATGTGGGCTGCACTTTCACCAAAGCCTTCCCTGGATGAGCTTCCTGGACTCCAGCTCTGCTACACTGTACCAAGCCTCAGCTAATCTCCAGGACGACTTCAGAGCTTCAAAAACAGTCCTACCTGGGTGAATTTTCTGTTAAATGGGTAGCTATTCTCAATAACCAGTTCATTTATGTCTCTGCCAGTTCACCTCCCAGGTCCCGATTCCTTTAAACATTTCTCCCAACTATTCCTTCCTCATTCCTCAACATACTACTTAAAAGTCCCTTTTTCAGATTTCCTAATACTGTCTTGTTTCTATGGCTTATACCAAGAGCAGCTGCAGGACCACTGGTCTTTGCAGAGGCCAAAGAAGGGGGATAAAGCCTGGGCAGTGGTGGCTCAGCCTTTTATTTCCAGAATAGGGAGGTAAAACGTTCTGTCTCTGTGAGTTTGAGGCCAGTTTGTTCTATAGAGGAAGTTCCAGCACAGCCAGGGTTAAAAAGAGAAACTCTTCAAATAATTAAGGAGAGAGAGAGAGAGAGAGAGAGAGAGAGAGAGAGAGAGAGAGAGAGAGAGAGAGACAGAAGAGACATCAAAGAGTGACAGGAGGCAGAGAGACAGAAGAAAGAAAGAGACAGACAAGAGAGAGACAGAGAGAGGGAAAGACAGACAGAAACAGAGAAACAGAAAGAGATTCATAGAGAGAGACAGAGACAGGAATATGGTGGCAATAAAAGCAAGCATGATAAAATGTTCCCTGATGATATAAGGTTTCCAAAGGACAACGAATAAATATGCATTTAGGGCAGAATGTCACCATGAAATACTAAAGGGTACAGTAAAAGCTCCTCAAGGGGTCTGGCCTCTAATCATATTTGTTGGTCAGTGGAATGGGAATTCATTCAACCTTAGTTATTCAGTAAGTTTGAGATCAGCCAGAAAATTAAAAAATCTAAAGTTAAAGATCTTATGAACCCTGACTGAGCTTCGTGCACATGTTCCACACTGTGGAAAGGCATGTTCCTTTCTAATGACCACATAATGACCAAGTTCGTACATAAAATAAAACAGGTGATAACAATTTTTAAACTATTTCCTATTTTTTCAGTAATATTGTGTTTATGTTCCTAGGATCTCACACAAATGTCAACCAATGAGACTCAACAGTACCTATTTTGTTGAATTTACATTTGGTTTTGTGATAAATTTTAACCCTCTGTAGATGTGAAGGAAGCTTCCAGGATTTGACTCAGTCATTCTAAACTTCTCTAACAGAGTTTTGGAGAACAGTAAGAGACCAGTTGGAGATTCTGTAATCCTGGATAGAGAGTGGCTGGACTCCTGGGAAGCAAACAGGTTCCTTGGTAGTGATTTAAAACTGTTTCATTCCCCAAAAAAGACATCTCATTGGGAGAGCAACAATACCAGCCAACCAGAGTTCCCCAGGTCTAATCTGCCAGCATGGGAACACACATGGAGGGACCCATGGCTCAGCTGTTTATGTAGGGGAGGATGGCATTGTTGGGCATTGGTGGGAGAGGAGGTCCGTGGTCCCAGGAAGGCTGGATACCCCAGTAGGGGGGAATTGAGGCAGGGAAGTAGGATGGGTGAGTGGGTGGGGACACACACTCATAGAAGCAGTAGGAGGGGTGTTGGGAAAGGGAATTTCTGGGGGGGGGAAAACATCTGAAATGTAAATCAATAAAATATCCAATAAAATATTCTTTTTTTTTTTTTTTTTTTTTTTTACATCTTCACTGTAAACCTTGCCTACTGCTTCCCTCTGAGTCACTGCCTCACAAAATCTTTCCCCACCCCTGTCCCCTTCCCTGCTGAGCAGATGGGGCCCCTCTGGATATCACCCTGGTACTACAAGTCTCTGGAAACCTAGGCCCTTCCTATCCCATTGAGGCCAGAGAAGCAGCCCAGGTAGAAGAATATAGCCCATGTACAGGCAACAATGTTTTTGGGGATAGCCTCTGTTCCAGTTGTTCGGGAACCTAATGAATTGAATAAAAACAGTTTACTTCCTCACAAAACGATATCAGCATTTTCTTTTAAATACATTTAACATAGGGACAACCTAGGAGCAGAAACTCAGGCTCCAACATGCCAAAACCTTGAACCCTCTAGAGGCACAGGAGCCTTGAGAAATCTGGGTAGATACCATAAAGACTGCAGAGAATTTGAGGAGCCATTTAGGAAACTGTGGATGGCCCAGGAAGAGGAGGATGCTCTAACAAGGGAGCACACAAGGTGGTTGAAGACTGAACAGGCTGATGGCCTCTAAGAATGGGTGCTTAGTTATATGGAGGAATGGGTAGGAAACATGGGAGCAGACTGAGTAGTAATTCATTTCCTGAGAAAACGACTCACAGGTGCAACCCCATACTTTTTTTCTGGATGGGAGTCTCAGGAAGGTAATTGCAATTTTCCCTTTAATTGTCAGTTTTCCAAAAACTGATCCCTCTCTAAATGCTCTGGAAACAATGATTATATCTTGAAGTATTTTAGTCACTCACACCTTTAATCCGGTGCTCAGAAGGTTCAGGCAAGGTCATACCTAAAGAGCCTGCCCCAGTAGAACATTCCTGTGTAAAAGGCAAAACAAAAGACAATAAAACAATCATGATTAAGTCCAAAAGTCTAGGCCACATGGGTAAGACTGAAACCTAAGTGGCACCAAAGTATCACTGAGTATAATGTGTTTAAGGGTCTACAGAGTAGGAGGATCCAAATATTTGGAAGAGAACTGAGTTTCAATTTTAAAGAGTTATTTAAGTGCAGGTTCCTTGAGTAGAGGAGAAACAGACACAGAATTGGGCAACTACAGTAACCACTTGTTTCCTGATGAGTTGTTGGCTGCATGAATTGTTTATGAAGGAAGGGAACAATTAAAGGTGACACCAGTTGCAGGAATGAGAAGGACCCCTGCACAACAGGCTGAGAAGACACTCATTCCTTCATATGGTCACTGACTAGAAAAAGCCAAATTTGTACTAGACTGGAGCCCCAAAGTATAGGGACCCCAATGATGGGGCAAAGTCCATGATAGTTTTCTCAGCCTTAAACTAAATCTAAGGTGAGTATTCTGCTCAATTAAGAAAGATGTCCTCAAAATACCCTGTGGGGATACATGCATTTAATCCAAGCACTGGAGGGGAGAGGTAGGTGGTTGCTATGAGTTCTATGTCAGCCTTGTCTACCAATTGAGTTACAGAACAGCCAAGATGTTTATACAAAAAATATGTGTCAACAACAAACAGACCAACAAACAGAAAATCAATCAAACAAAGAAACAAAAAGATAAATATCTTCACCATAGCCAGATTAAGTGGGGTCACAGAGTAGGACAGAAAGGGGGTTTGGCTGGATATGGGGGATAAAAGGAAGACCTGCAGAGTCCTTTTATTTGGAGAGTCAATTAAGGCCACGTCCTTGAAGGAGTGGTTCAAAGCATGGGGATCTGCTCTTATAGCCTCAGCTACAAAGATAGATATTACATCAGCATAATCAAATTAAAAATGTTTTCCACTTCTGCCTTAGGTTGGTAAGGCTCTGTGCAGAATCTTACCTTCCTTTGCTTGCCAGCCTGTTAATTTAATAACTGTCAAGGGATCAATTTTCAGGTTCAAGGAGTGTACCTTGACTGCGATCTTGTTGATGCATTGCTTTTGATAATGTATATTCCATGTCAGGTAAGGAAAGCACTCTTGGAGAACAACCGAAGACAGGCTCAGTCTTGTTAATGAAATAAAAAGGGGGAGAGGTGTAGTGCTTTTGGGTTCTTGGCAAGAATCTGACATGGGCCAAGGACAAGGAAGTGGGCTTCAGGCAGGAATCTGACACTAGGCTAGAACAAAGAAGTAATCTTAGGCAGGATTCTAAATCTTAGACTAGAACAAAAAAGTAATCTCAGGCAGGAATCTAAATATTAGGTTAGAACAAAGAAGCAATTTCAGGCAGGATTCTAAATTTTAGGTTAGAACAAGGAAGTAGGCTTCAGACATGAAAATGACTTTGTGCTAGGACAGGGAAGTTGGCTCAGATATTTTGGTCATCCTGAGAAGCCATTAGAAACAGTGATCATGGAGTGTTCAATAATTTTGTTCATTGCCTTGCTTGTTGTTTGACTATTTGTGTTTATTGTCTTACTTGTTTGTTGACTATTTGCATCTATTGTACTGCTAGTACTTCAACCTAAACTTACATGAATACTGGCATAATCAAAATTGTATAAAAGCAAAAAAAAAAAAAAAAGGGGGAAGGGATAGCAGTTTTCTGGGGAAAAGGGATGGCATCTGAAATGTAAATAAATAAATATCCAATAAAAATATCTATTGAAAAGAAATGCTTGCCAGAGAAAGGGACCCAAGAAAAAGCTGGAATCTCCATTTTAATATCTAATAATAAGACTTTTAACCAAAAGTAATTAAAAGAGGTGCAAAAAGCCCTTCAGATTCCTTAAGGAAAAGTCCGCCATGATGACATCTCATTCTGAGCATCTGAGACCCAAAGCAAAGGTACCCATATTTGAAAGGAAACTTTCTTTGAAGTCTTTTGAAGAAAGAGCTTCCTGCAAGAAGACCCTGACTCAAAATAAACAAAACAAATGTGATCCATCAATGAGCAAGGACTCTAGGGTAGGCAAAATCCCAGGGCACCAAAGGGAGTGTTATCTTGTATTGGCTTTCTACAGTGAGGGAGGAGCCAAGAGTGGTGGAGCTTTGATACCTGCTGGAGAAGTATTTAAGGCCTGTCTCTGGAGAACTGGTCAAACACAGAGAGGATGCTCAGAGACTCAAGGACTTACCTTTAAATGTATCAGAGCCCCTAGTGACCCAAGAATTCCAATGCAGTCAAGTCTTGCAGTCCCTGAAAGACTTTACCTATGTGAGCAGGAGTCCCAAGGACCATCAAGAAATTCAAGTAACCAAATGCAACCAGGTCCTGTAATGGGCCCAGGTTTACCAAACACTGAGAAAGAGTGTCAGGCCATCCAGGTCATCAGATACCTTCAAGACCCTCAGTTAGACCTGGTTTCCATGTTCCCATTGGACCTATAGCACTGCAGATAACCGTGGTGACAAACAAACTCATTCTGTGGGTCCAACTAAGAAGAGAAAGGAACGCACTGTGTACACCAAAGAACAAAAGAGTCTGCTGCAAGAACATTTTGAGAAGTGGAAGAAGCCAACCAAGAAGCAAACTTAAAAAGCTGGCATTATTGGTTCATGTGACAGAGAAAGAGATCAAGGTCAGCTTCTCTCCTTTCCCTCAATCCAACAGCACCTTAATTCTGTTGCTTCTTAAATGCTTAGGGCAGTGTGGACAGTTTTGGGTGGTGGGTATTCATGCATCCAATTCTGGGCCTCACATTCTCCATCAACTGGTTACCAAAATGGAAGAACTTACTCCCATGCAGGGTCTCAGAGACCTAGATATCAGAGTTCCATACTAAAACACAGAACACACTAGCTCAATCTCCCCAGTCTTTTGCTGTCAGGTCGATACACATTCTACTTTACTACAATCTCCTAGGTGTCTTGAGTCTCAGGTTTTCTGATGCTGACTGGTGAAGTATTGCTATAGAAACTCCTATTCAAAGTTTCAACTTGTGGTCAGTTGGGGGCAAGCAGGTATTCCTGATGTCTCCTTGTTTTTCAGATCTGGTTCAAGAACAATCGAGCTAAAAACAAGCGGATGAATCTCCAGAATATTACAGAATCACTGCCAGGGTTAAATGGAAGCTCTGAAGCTATTTCTGACTCAACCCCTTTTCCTGGTTCCATACCTGTTGTTGCCAGTGAGAACGGAGAGTCCATGTGTTCAGCCCATTTGGTGTGGATTCCATTCCCAAACTCAACTGCAACCAGGAATCATCGTCTGCCTCATTATCAGGCCTGTGATGGTGACAGGTGGAGTCAGCAAGAAGCCCTGGTTGATGGCTGTGTTCCTGTTACAGCTGGGAACTCAGGTCAACCCACAGCAGTTGAAGTCCAGACTGACTTAGCTTTAGTTGGAAGTTCCAGTTGGCCTGGCAGCTGCTACCCAAGTCACAGAGGATGCTCAAGGTCCAGGTCCATCTTCAGAGGAGCTCTGGCAAAGGATTCTTGAAGACTTTGACACATCTGATGACTGGCTTAGTTTGAGATATATCCCAAGTCCAAGTTTAACTCCCAACCCCTAGACCAGTCCTGGCCTATACGCCATGAAGAATTCTGTTAGTGTACACCATTAATCTCAGTATTTGGGGAAATTAACCAGGCCTATCTGTAGAATTTTCATCCACTGTGGTTTATATAGTGGGATTGTTTAAAAGTCAGTTTAGATATGCATTCTTTATTGTTAGATTATATGTTCATTAATAAAAGGAGAAAAACATTGCTGTAAAATTCTTTTAATATACTATTTTATCCCTTTACATTTCAGTTGTTTCCTCCTCATTCCCTGACCCACAGTTTCTCATCTCATCCATTCTGTCAGAACTTTTCCCCTAATATTTATGCATGAGAATGCCTGAATGAATGTATGCTGTGTCTTAGGATGTGGAGTCAAAAAGAGTGTAGACTCTCCTGGTGTAAACTTTTAGTGGTGTTCTCACATGTGTGTGCATGGAAATGAACTCAGATCATCTGCAAGATCCACAGTTCCTCCTCAGCAGTGAGCTCTCTCTATTCTTATGGTAATGATTTTAATCAGTGTGATAATTGCTCTCAGAGCACATACTTCAGAGTCCTTTGGTAGAAAATGATACTTGGTTTAGTATATATTTGAGGTGACTGTGGATTCAAGCAACATTGGGATCCACTATCAAGTCTAATCTGATCTAGGAGCTCCTATGCCCTCTCCTTCTTTCAGATGTCACTATCTTCACCTGGATCACTCATACATAAGCAGGACATACAATCTCTATAATAGAAAAGTAATACATCTGAGAAATAAATACTATCAACCACCTATCCACTGAACTATATCTCATTTCTCATTACAAAATAGTTTTTTTTACTTTCAGCACTAATAGCTCAGTACATGTGAGTAGAGGTCAGAGGGCAATTGGTAGAAGTTACTTTCATCTTTCAACTTTGTTAGTCTCAAGGATGGAACACCAGTTTAGGCATTGTAGTAACATGCTTTGTACGAGAAGTCACCCACTGGATGCTTGCTCTTCTACTTGTTACTTTGACCCTGGTCTCACTAAGCTGCCAGGACAGCCCTAATTTGCCTTCTGGCTTCCTCAAGCCTGAGTGGCTGGCATGACAGATGTGACCTCCAAGCCTGATTTTTTCTGATTTGGAGGAATAACCACATTCTTTCTTTGGTATCTGTACCAGGTTTGACTCCCACCAGCAAGGCATAAGTGTTTCCTTTTGTTGAAACTTCTGCCAGTATTAGTTTTACTGGTCTTGGCCATTCTGACTAGGAAGGTAACATGTCAAGTAGTTCAAATTTGCTTTGTTCTGATTGCTAAATATGATGTAGTTTGTTTGTTTGTATTTTGATACATGCCTCTCTACATAAAAATTTTTAGAGGGATTGGATCCTCTCAGTAATCACATTGGAGTGAACTCACACTGTCTTCTTGTCTCTTCCTCCTATGAGTTGGGATAAATGGCATGTTTTAACAAACACAGCCTGTTTAACCTTTATTAAAAGGTTTTTCAAGTATTTTTGTTTATCTTTTTATAATTTCACTTTAGTTCTATACTTTATAAAATTTGATTACTGGTTTTCTTGTTTTATTCCTTTTTTTTTTTTCATTTTTCTTTTGGGGACATGATTATTCCTCTATCAGCCATGGCTCTCCTGGAACTTTTGCTTTTCAGATCAGCCTGGCCGTAGCAGGATACTTATTCTACTATATTGTATTCCCAGTGAAGCTGGGTGATTAGGCAGTAGAAGAGGAGGTGGAGCTGGGAGAAGAAGAGAGGAAGAGGGGACAAAAAGAGGAAGGGGAGGGGAGAAAGAGAAGAAGAGGAGGAGAAGGAGGCTACCAGCCATAAAGACCCACAGCTGGGTCAAAAGCTGTCCTGAGTAGCAACTTCTATCAAAAGGTTAGATATTGGGTAACAAGTCTAATTGAGTGAGCATGTTGTTGATTGAGCATTTCTAAAGGTATAAATCCTTTAGATAATCATTAAGTTTTAAGAGTCTCATTTCTACCAGGTATTTTGAGGATGGCAGATATTGTCTGGGGTTCAGCTGAGCTTTGTAGGATGCAGCATGGTGGATTGGCAGAGCCATCCCCAAATGCTGGCATCTCATGGGTGCCAGGGCCTGTTCACAATAACTAACTGGAACCCCTAGAGGGCTCAAGGTTTTGGCATGTTGGTGCCTGAGTTTCTGCTCCTAGGTTGTCCCTGTGCTAAATGATATTTAAAAGAAAATGCTGATATCTTTTTGTGAGGAAGTAAACTGGTTTTAATCAACTCATTAGAGTCCTGAACAACTGGAACAGAAGCTATCCCACAAAACATTGTTGCCTGTACATAGGATATGTTCTTCTCCCTGGGCTGCTTTCTCTGGCCTCAATGGGATAGAAAGGGCTAGCTTCCAGAGACTTGAAGTGCCAGCGTGAGAGGATACCCAGAGGGTCCCCATCTTCTCAGCAGGGAAGGGCACAGGGATGGGGAAAAGATTTTGAGAGGGGGTGACCCAGAGGGAAGCAGTCAGGCAAGGTTTACAGTGAAGAAGTAAAAAAAATAATCATAATTTTATTGGAATACTGTATTTATTTACGTTTCAGATGTTATCCCCTTTCCCCATTCAACCCCCCCCCCCGAAATTACAGAGGTTATACCAGCAATAATCAGCTGTGCTACCCTCTTGCTTCTGTTTAAAGCCTAACTCACTCAACTGCAACCAGGAACCCTCTCTGCCTCATTATCAGGCCTATGATGGTGACAGGTGTAGTCAGCAAGAAGCCCCGGTTGATGGCTGTGTTCCTGTTACAGCTGTTAAACTGGTCAATCCACACCAGTTGAAGTCTAGAAAGACCTAGCAATAGCCAAAGCTCCAGTTGGCTTGGAAGCTGCTGCCTAAGTCACAGAAGATGTTCATTGTCCAGTTCCATCTGCAGAGGAGCTCTGGCAAAAGATCCTTGAAGATGTGACAAATCTTATATTGGCTTACTATGTCATACCATGAAGACTGCAAGTAACACTTCTCAGCCCCTTGACAATCCAGGCCTTTGCAGCCATGAAGAAGTGTTAATGTACATCCTTAATCCCACTATTTGGGGAAATTATCGAGGCCTATCTGTAGAAGTTTCATACCACTGTGGTTTATATAGTGGGATTGTTTAAAGGTCAGTTTAGATATGCATTCATTATTGTTAGATTATATGTTCATTAAATAAAAGGAAAAAAACTTGCTGTAAAATTCTTTTAATATATTATTTTATCCTTTACATTTCAGTTGTTTCCTCCTCATTCCCCGACCCACAGTTTCTCATCTCACCCATTCTGTCAGAAGTTTTCCCCTAATATTTATGCATGAGAATGCCTAAATGCATGTATGCTAATGTCTTGGGATGTGGGGTTAGAAAAGAGTGTAGACTCTCCTGGAGTAAACTTCTAGACAACGGTGTTCTCACATGTGTGTGCTTGGAAATGAACTCAGATCATCTGCAAGATCCCCACAGTTCCTTCTCAGAGTGAGCACACCTAGCAGGTCTGCTCCCATGAAGACACGATATCTGGAACCTTCCTAGAAGAGCAGAGCATTGGTGGACCACTGCCCTTGAGCAGCTGAGGAACCACTGCACTCAGAGAGGCTATGGAACCACTGCACTGAAGCAGCAGGATTTCAGGATCCCAGCAGCAGCCTGAGTCCCAGGAGCTCTTCTACCCAGGACCTCAGGATTCACAGAGACATCTGGACTTTAAGGAGTTCTGACACAAGCAGGATGACTGGAAAGACAGTCTCTAATCAGAGACAGCGAGTGCAGGTAGCACTAGAGTTAACCAAATGGCAAAAGGAAGAGCAAGAATATAAGAATCAGAAACCAAGCCCCTCGCCTGGTCCTTTTGCTGGGGCATACACCTAGCTAGTCTGCTCCTGTGGAGACAACCTATCCTGAGCCATCCTAGAAGAACCACGACACACAGAGGAGCAGGATTTCAGGATCCCAGAGGCAAACTGAATCCCAGGAGGTCTTCCACACAGGAGCTAGGATCACTGGATCACAGAGACATCTGGACTCTGAGGAGTTCTGACACAAGCAAGATAAATGGAAAGACAGACTCCAGTCAGACACAGTGAGTTCAGGTAACACTAGAGTTAACCAGATGTTGAAAGGCAAGCACAAAAACATTAGCAACAGAAACCAAAGTTACTTGGCATCATCAGAACCCAGTTCTCCCACCAGAGCAAGCCCTGGACACCCCATGGCACCAGAAAAACAGGATTCAGAATTAAAATCACTTCTCATGATAATGGTAGAGGATTTTAAGAAGGACATAAGGAGTTCCCTGAAAGAAGTACAGGAGAACACAGGTAAACAGGTAGAAGCCCTTAAAGAGGAAACACAAAAATCCCTTAAAAAATTGCAAGAAAACACAACCAAAGAGGTGAAGGAATTCAACAAAACAATCCAGGATCTAAAAATGGAACTAGAAACAATAAACAATCCTCAAAGGGAGAATACCCTAAAGATAGTAAACCTAGGAAAGAGATCAGGAGACATAGATGCAAGCATCACCAACAGAATACAAGAGATAGAAGAGAGAATCTAATGTGAAGAAGATATCATGGAAAACACTGACACTACTGTCAAAGAAAATGCAAAATGCAAAAAGCTCCTAACCCAAAACATCAAGGAAATTCAGGACACAATGAGAAGCCCAAACCTAAGGATGATAGGTATAGATGGAGTGAAGATTCCCAATGAAAGGGCCAGTAAATATCTTCAACAAAATTATAAGGAAAACTTTCCTAACCTAAAGAACAAGATGCCCATAAACATATAAGAAGTCTACACTTTTTTTGGCCTGGGGCGGACCAGCAGCTGGTCTGCTCCTGTGGAAACACCGGACCTGAGACATCCTAGAGGGACCCACTGCACCTAGAGCAGAGGGGGTAAACATAGACACCTTTGCCCACTACCCCAAACCCCAGAGTTACACCTGGAAGCCAGGTGGGGCTTAAGGAACTAGCAG
This sequence comes from Mastomys natalensis, assembly GCA_021653895.1. NCBI lineage: Eukaryota > Metazoa > Chordata > Mammalia > Rodentia > Muridae > Mastomys > Mastomys natalensis. The sequence goes on from JAJTUV010003560.1 coordinate 40,597, forward strand.
GCACCCAAAGCCCGACCCCTCCGGACTATACCTTCCCTTGCCCGGGGCCCGGTCCTTTGGCCTGGGGCGGACCCACAGCTGGTCTGCTCCTGTGGAAACCCCGGATCCTGAGACATCCTAGAGGGACCCACTGCACCCTGAGCAGAGGAGCAGAGGACACTTAGGTGTCTGCGCCTGTGGAAACATCTGATCCTGAGACATCCTAAACGACCTACTGCATCCAGAGCAGAGGGAGCTTAGGATCACAGGAACACAGAGACATCTAGAATCCGAGGAGATCTGACACAAGCAAGATAACTGGAAAGACAGACTCCAGTCAGACACAGTGAGCACAGGTAACACTAGAGTCAACCAGATGGCGAAAGGCAAGCGCAAGAACACAAGCAACAGAAACCAAAGTTACCTGACATCATCAGAACCCAGTTCTCCCACCATAGCAAGCCTGGATACTCCATCACACAGGAAAAACAGGACTCAGAATTAAAATCACTTCTCATGATGATGATGGAGGATTTAAGAAGGACATAAGTAACTCCCTTAAAGAAATACAGGAGAACACAGATAAACAGGTAGAAGCCCTCAAAGAGGAAACACAAAAATCCTTTAAAGAATTTCAAGAAAACAGAACCAAACAGGTGAAGGAATTCAACAAAACCATCCAGGATCTAAAACTGGAAATAGAAACAATAAAGAAATCTCAAAGGGAGACTACTCTGGAGATAGAAAACGTAGGAAAGAGATCAGGAGTCATAGATGCAAACATCACCAACAGAATACAAGAGATAGAAGAGAGAATCTCATGCACAGAAGATAACATGGAAAACCTCGACACAACAGTCAAAGAAAATGCAAAATGCAAAAAGCTCCTAACACAGAACATCCAGGAAATCCAAGATGCAAACAGGAGACCAAACCTAAGGATAATAGGTATAGATGAGAGTGAAGATTCCCAATCTAAAGGGCCAGTAAATATCTTCAACAAAATTATAGAGGAAAATTTCCCCAACCTAAAGAACGAGACACCCATAAACATACAAGAAGCCTACAGAACACCAAACAGACTAGACCAGAAAAGAAATACCTCCCGTCACATAATAATCAAAACACCAAATGCACAAAACAAAGAAAAAATACTAAAAGCAGTAAGGGAAAAATGTCAAGTAACATATAAAAGGCAGACCTATAAGAATTACACCAGACTTTTCACCAGAGACTATAAAAGTCAGAAGATCCTGGTCTGATATCATACAGACCCTAAGGGAACACAACTGCCAGCCCAGACTGCTATACCCAGCAAAACTCTCAATCACTATAGATGGAGAAACCAAGATATTCCATGACAAAACCAAATTTGCACAATATCTTCCCACAAACCCAGCACTTCAAAGGATAATTGATGGAAAACGCCAACACAAGGAAGGAAACTACAACCGAGAAGAAGCATGGAAGTAATCTTCCAACAATCCCCCCAAAAAAGGTAGCTACACAAACATAATTCCACCTCTAATAACAAAAATAACAGGAAGCAACAATCATTTTTCTTTAATATCCCTTAACATCAATGGACTCAATTCTCCAATAAAAGACGTAGACTATCAGACTGGATACATAAACAGGACCCAGAATTTTGTTGCATACAAGAAACGCACCTCAGTGACAAAGACAGACATTACCTCAGAGTAAAAGGCTGGAAAACAATTTTCCAAGCAAATGGTCCAAGAAACAAGCTGGAGTAGCCATTCTAATATCAAATAAAATCGACTTTCAACCAAAAGTAATCAAGAAAGATAAGGAAGGACACTTCATACTCATTAAAGGAAAAATCTACCAAGATGAACTCTCAATTCTGAACATCTACGCTCCAAATGCAAGGGCACCTACATACATAAAAGAAACTTTACTAAAGCTCAAAGCACACATTGCACCTCACACAATAATAGTGGGGGATTTTAACACCCCGCTCTCTCCAATGGACAGATCGTGGAAACAGAAACTAAACAAAGACACATTGAAATTAGCAGAAGTTATGGACCAAATGGATTTAACAGATATCTATAGAACATTTCATCCTAAAGTAAAAGAATATACCTTTTTCTCAGCACCTCATGGTACCTTCTCCAAAATAGACCATATAATTGGTCACAAAACAGTCCTCAACAGATACAAAAAGATTGAAATAATCCCTTGCATCCTATCAGATCACCACGGACTAAGCGTTGGTCTTTAATAATGACAGAACAAGGGAAAACCCACATCCATGTGGAAACTGAACAATGCTCTACTCAATGATGACTTTCTCAAGGAAGAAATAAAGAAAGAAATTAAGGGCTTTCTAGAATTTAATGAAAATGAGGAAACATCATACCAGAACTTGTGGGACTCCATGAAAGCAGTGCTAAGAGGAAAACTCATAGCTCTAAGTGCCTACAAAAAGAAATTGAGAGAGCACACATTAACAACTTGACAGCACACCTGAAAGCTCTAGAACAAAAAGAAGCAAATACACCCAAGAGGAGTAGGCGTCAGGAATAATCAAACTCAGGGCTGAAATCAACCGAGTAGAAACAGAAAGAACTATACAAAATATCAATGAAACCAGGAGTTGGTTCTTTGAGAAAATCAACAAGATAGATAAACCCTTAGCCAGATTAACCAGAGGGCACAGAGACAGTACCCAATTAATAAAATCAGATCTGAAAAAGGGAGACATAACAACAGAAACTGAGGAAATTCAAAAAATCATCAGATCCTACTACAAAGGCCTATACTCACAAAACTGGAAAATCTGGGTGAAATGGACAATTTTCTACGACAGATACCAGGTATCAAAGTTAAATGAGGAGCAAATAAACCATCTAAACAGTCCCATAACCCCTAAAGAAATAGCAGCAGTCATTAAAAGTCTCCCCACCAAAAAAAGCCCAGGACCAGAAGGTTTTAGTGCAGAATTCTATCAGACATTCAAGGAAGACCAAATACCAATTCTCTTCAAACTATTCCACAAAATAGAAACAGAAGGAACACTACCCAATTCGTTCTACGAAGCTAAAATCACACTCATACCTAAACCTCACAAAGACCCAACAAAGAAAGAGAACTTCAGACCAATCTCTCTTATGAATATCGATGCAAAAATACTCAATAAAATTCTAGCAAACCGAATCCAAGAACACATCAAAACAATCATTCATCATGATCAAGTGGGCTTTATCCCAGGAATGCAGGGATGGTTCAATATTCGGAAATCCTCAATGTAATCCACTATATAAACAAACTCAAAGAAAAAAACCACATGATCATCTCATTAGATGCTGAGAAAGCATTTGACAAAATTCAACATCCCTTCATGGTAAAAGTCTTGGAAAGAACAGGAATTCAAGGACCATACCTAAACATAGTAAAAGCAATATACAGCAAACTAGTAGCTAACATCAAACTAAATGGAGAGAAACTTGAAGCATTCCCACTAAAATCAGGGACTAGACAAGGCTGCCCACTCTCTCCCTACCTATTCAATATAGTACTGGAAGTCCTAGCCAGAGCAATTAGACAACAAAAAGAAATCAAAGGAATACAAATAGGAAAGGAAGAAGTCAAAATATCACTATTTGCAGATGATATGATAGTACACTTAAGTGACCCCAAAAACTCCACCAGAGAACTCCTAAACCTGATAAACAACTTCAGCAAGGTGGCAGGTTATAAAATCAACTCGAACAAATCAGTAGCCTTCCTCTACATGAAAGATAAACAGGCTGAAAAAGAACTTAGGGAAATGACACCCTTCACAATAGTCACACATAATATAAAATACCTCGGGGTGAATCTAACCAATCAAGTGAAAGATCTGTATGACAAGAACTTCAAGTCTCTGAAGAAAGAAATTGAAGAAGATCTCAGGAAATGGAAAGATCTCCATGCTCATGGATTGGCAGGATTAATATAATAAAAATGGCTATCTTGCCAAAAGCAATCTACAGATTCAATGCAATCCCCATTAAAATACCAACTCAATTCTTTACAGAACTAGAAAGAGAAATTCTGAAATTTATTTGGAACAACAAAAAACCCAGGATAGCGAAAACCATTCTCAACAATAAAAGAACTTCTGGAGGAATCACCATCCTGACCTCAAGCTTTACTACAGAGCAGTAGTGATAAAAACGGCCTGGTATTGGTACAGAGACAGGCAGGAAGTTCAGTGGAATAGAGTTGAAGACCCAGAAATGAACCCACACAACTATGGTCATTTAATCTTTGACAAAGGAGCTAAAACCATCCAGTGGAACAAGGACAGCATTTTCAACAAATGGTGCTGGTTCAACTGGAGGACAGCATGCAGAAGAATGCAAATCAATCCATTCCTATCTCCTTGTACAAAGCTGAAGTCCAGGTGGATAAAGGATCTTCACATAAAACCAGACACACTGAAACTAATAGAAGAGAAAGTGGGGAAGACCCTCGAATACCTAGGCACAGGGGAAAGTTCCTGAACAGAACACCAATGGCCTATGCTCTAAGATCAAGAATTGACAAATGGGACCTCATCAAATTGCAAAGTTTCTGTAAGGCAAAGGACACTGTCAATAGGACAAAACAGCAACCAACAGATTGGGAAAAGATCTTTACCAATCCCACATCCCATAGAGGACTAATATCCAATATATACAAAAAACTCAAGAAATTAGACTCTAGGCAACCAAATAACCCTATTAAAAAATGGAGTAAGGAGCTAAACAAAGAATTCTCAACTGAGGAAATGCGAATGGCCGAGAAGCACCTAAAGAAATGTTCAGCATCCTTGGTCATCAGGGAAATGCAAATCAAAACAACCCTGAGATTCCACTTCACACCAGTCAGAATGACTAAAATCAAAAACTCAGGTGATAGCAGATGCTGGGAGGATGTGGAGAAAGAGGAACACTCCTCCATTGTTGGTGGGATTGCAAGATGGTGCAACCACTATGGAAATCAGTCTGGCGGTTCCTCAGAAAATTGGACATATCACTACCTGAGGACCCAGCTATACCACTCCTGGGTATATATCCAGAAGATGCTCTAACACATAACAAGGACATATGCTCCACTATGTTCATAGCAGCTTTATTTATAATAGCCAGAAACTGGAAAGAACCCAGATGCCCTTCAACAGAGGAATGGATACAAAAAATGTGGTACATTTATACAATGGAATATTACTCAGCTATTAAAAACAATGAATTTGATAAATTCTTATATAAATGGATGGAACTAGAAAATATCATCCTGAGTGAAGTAACCCAATCACAAAAGAACATACATGGTATTCACTCACTGATTATTGGATTTTAGCCCAGAAGCCTGAAATACCCAAGATTCAACTCACAGACCACATAAAGCTCATGAAGAATGATGACCAAATAGGGGAGCCTTCAGTCCTTCTTAGAAGGATAACAAAATACTCAAGGGTGCAAATATGGAGACACAGTGCAGGACAGAAACTGAAGGAGGGACCGTCTACAGACCATTCCACCTGGATATCCATCCTATGTGCAGTCACCAAAGGTAGAGGTTGATGTGGATGTCAGGATGTACATGCTGACAGGAGCCTGATATAGCTGTCTCCTTAGAGGTCTGCAAGAGTCTGACATACTCAGAGGCAGATGCTCACAGCTAACCATTAAACTGATCATGGGGTTCCCAATGGAGAAGATAGAGTGAAGGCTGAAGGAGTTGAGAGGATTCTCGACACCATGAGGAAAGCAACAATCCCAACCAACCAGAGCCCCCAGCGTCTAAACCACCAGCCTGGGAGCGCTTAGGGAGGGACCCATGGCTCCAGCTATATATGCAAGGGAGCTATATATAAGTGGGAGAAGAGATTCTTGGTCTCATGAAGGCTGGACGTCATGGGGGGGGATACTCGAGGGTGGGGAGGTGAGGTACGGGGGAGGGTGGGTGGGGGTAACCAACGTGGAGGCAGGAGGAGGGGGGAAGGGATAGTGAGTTCCTGGGAGGGAGGGGGAAATGGGGTAAGGAGAGGACATCTGAAATGTAAAAAAAATTTTCCAATAAAAAATTTCCAATAAAAAAAACAAAAAACAAACAAACAACAAACAAACAAAAAAAAGAGTCTACAGAACTCCAAATAGATTAGACCAGAAAAGAAATACCTCCTGTCACATAATATTCAAAACATCAAATGCACAAAACAAAAATAAATACTAAAAGCAGTAAGCGAAAAAGGTCAAGTAACATATAAAGGCAGACCTATAAGAATTACACCAGACTTCTCACCAGAGATTATAAAAGCCAGAAGATCCTGGCAGATGTTATAAAGACACTAAGAGAACACAAATGCCAGCCCAGACTAGTACACCCAGCAAAACTTTCAATTACTATGGATGGAGAAACCAAGATATTCCATGACAAAACCAAATTTACACAATATCTTTTCACAAATCCAGGATAATTGATGGAAAACTCAAACACAAGGAGAGAAACTACAACCTAGAAAAAGCAAGGAAGTAATCTTGAAACAACTCCAAAAGAAGATAGCTACACAAACATAATTCCACCTCTAATAAAAAAAATAAGAGCAAGCAACAATCATTTTTTCCTTAATATCTCTTAACATCAATGGACTCAATTCCCCAATAGAAAGACATAGACTAATGGACTGGATATGTGAACAGGACCCAGAATTTTGCTGGCTTCAGGAAACGCACCTCAGTGACAAAGGCAGATACTAGCTCAGAGTAAAAGGAAGGAAAACAATTTTCCAAGCAAATGGTCCCAAGAAACAAGCTGGAGTAGCCATTCTTAGATTGGGTAAAATGGACTTTCAACCAAAAGTTATCAGAAAAAAAGATAAGAAAGGACACTTCATACTCATCAAAGGAAAAATCTACCAAGATGAACTCTCAATTCTGAACATCTATGCTCCAAAAGCAAGGACACCCAAATTCATATAAGAAACTTTACTAAACCTCAAAGCACACATTGCACCTCACACAATAATAGTAGGGGACTTCAACACAACACTCTCAGAAATGGACAGATCATGGAAAAAGAAACTAAACAGAGACACAATGAAATTAAAAGAAGACATGAACCAAATAGATTTAACAGATATCTATAGAACATTTCATCCTAAAACAAAAGAATATACCTTTTTCTCAACACCTCATGGTACCTTCTCCAAAATAGACCATATAATTGGTCACCAAACAGGCCTCAACAGATACAAAAAAGATTGAAATAATTCTTGCATCCTATCAGATCACCATGGACTAAGGCTGGTCTTCAATAGTAACAAAAAACAATGGAAAGCCAACATACATGAGGAAACTGAACAACACTCTATTCAATGATAACTTGGTCAAGGAAGAAATAAAGAAAGACTTTTTAGAATTTAATGAAAATGAAGGCTCATCATACCAAAACTTATGTTACACAATGAAAGTAGTGCTAAGAGGAAAACTCATAGCTCTAAGTGCCTACAAAAAGAAACTAAGGAGAGCACACACTAGCAACTTTACAGCACACCTAAAACCTCAACAACAAAAAGAAGCAAATACACCCAAGAGGAATGGATGGCAGGAAATAATAAAACTCAGGGCTGAAATCAACCAAGTAGAAACCAAACAAACTATACAAACAAAAACCAGGAGCTGGTTCTTTGAGGAAATCAACAAGATAGATAAACCCTTAGCCAGACTAACCAGAGGGCAAAGAGACAGTATCTAAATTAATAAAATCAGAACTGAAAAGGGAGACATAACAACAGAAACTGAGGAAATTCAAAAAAATCATCATACCTTATTACAAAGGCCTATACTCAACAAAACTGGAAAAAATGGATGAAATGGACAATTTTCTAGACTGATACCAGGTACCAAAGTTAAATCAGGAGCAGATACACCATCTAAACAGTTCCATAAAACCCAAGGAAATAGCAGCAGGCATTAAAAGTCTCCCTACCTAAAAAAGCCCAGGACCAGATGGTTTTAGTGGAGAATTCTATCAGAACTTCAAGGAAGACCTAATACCAATTCTCTTCAAACTATTGCACAAAATAGAAACTGAAGAAACACTGCCCAATTAGTTCTATGAAGCCACAATTACACTCATACCTAAACCACACAAAGACACAACAAAAAAAGAAAACTTCAGACCAATCTCCCTTATGAATATTGATGCTAAAATACTCAATAAAATTCTTGCAAACCAAATCCAAGAACACATCAAAACAATCATCCATCATGATTAAGTAGGCTATAATGCAGAAATGCAGATATGGTTCAAAATACAGAATTCCATCAATGTAATCCACTATATAAACAAACTCAAAGAAAAAAACCACATGATCATCTCACTAGATGCTGAGAAAGCATTTGACAAAATTCAACATCCCTTCATGGTAAAAGTCTTGGAAAGATCAGGAATTCAAGGACCATACCTAAACATAGTAAAAAGCCATATACATCAATACAGTAGCCAACATCAAACTAAATGGAGAGAAACTTGAAGCAATCCTACTAAAATCAGTGACAAGACAAGGCTGGCAACTCTCTCCCTACCTATTCAATATAGCCCTGGAAGTCCTACCCAGAGCAAATAGACAACAAAAGGAAGTCAAAGAGATAAAACAGGAAAGGAAGATGTCAAATATCACTATTTAGATATCATATCATGTGATATGCTAGTATACATAAGTGATCCCAAAACCTTCACTAGAGAATTCCTAAACCTGTTAAACAAATTCAGCAAAGTGTCTGGATATAAAATCAACTCAAACAAATCAGTCGCCTTCTTCTACTCAAAGGATAAAAGGGCTGAGAAAGAAATTAGGGAAATGACACCCTTCACAATAGTCATAAATAATATAAAATATCTTGGTGTGAACCTAACCAAACAAGTAAAACATTTGTATGACAAGAACTTCAAATCTCTGAGGAAAGAAATCAAAGAAGATTTCATAAGATGGAAAGATCTCCCATGCTCATGGATTGGCAGGATTAATATAGTAAAAATGGCCATCTTGCCAAAAGAAATCTATAGATTCAAAGCAATCTCCATCAAAATGCCAACTCAATTCTTCATAGGAATAGAAGGAGCAATTGACAAATTCATTTGGAATAATAAAAAACCCAGGATAGCAAAAACTACAATCGACAATCAAAGAATTTCTGGGGGAATCACCATCCCTGACCTCAAGCTGTACTACAGAGAAATAATGATTAAAAACTGCATAGTATTAGTACAAAGACAGGCAGGAAGGTCAATGGAATAGAATTAAAGACCCAGACAGAAATGAACCCACACACCTATGGTCACCTGATCTTTGACAAAGAAGCTAAAACCATCCAGTGGAACAGGACAGCATTTTCAATAAATGGTGTTGGTTCAACTGGAGGTCAGCATGTAGAAGAATGCAAATTCATCCATTCTTATCTCCTTGTACAAAGCTCAAGTCCAAGTGGATAAAGGATTTTCCCATAAAACCAGATACACTGAAACTAATAGAAGAGAAACTGGGGAAGAACTTCAAATACCTGGGCACAGGGAAAGCTCCTGAACAAACACCAATGACTTATGCTCTAAGATCAAGAATTGACAATTGGGACCTCATAAAATTGTACAGATTCTGTAAGGCAAAAAGACACTGTCAAAAGGACAAAACAGCAACCAACAGATTGGGAAAAGATCTTTACAATCGACATCTGATAAAAGGCTAATATCCAATATATACAAAGAACTCGATATTAAACCCAGAAAATCAAATAACGCTATTAAAAAATGAGGTACAGAACTAAAAACAAAAAATTCTCAACTGAGAAAATCTCATACCTGAGAAGCATCTAAAGAAATGATACAACATCCTTAGTCATCACGGAAATGTAAATCAAAACAACCCTGAGATTTCACTTCATACCAGTCAAAATGCTAAGATCAAAAACACAAGCAATAGCAGATTCTGGCAAGGATGAGGAGAAAAAAGAACACTCCTCCATTGTTGGTGGGATTGCAACCTAGTACAACCAACCGGGATTTGAGGGTGGGGATGTGGAGTGGGTGGGTGTGTGGGGGCATATCCTCATAGAAGCAGGAGGAAAAGGATGGGACAGGAGATTCCTGGGAGAGGGTAAATGGGGGGTGAGAATAATATCTGAAAAAGTAAATAAAATATCAATAAAAAAATAAGTTTGAGAATTAAGGTG
>JAJTUV010003561.1:0-111177 GCA_021653895.1 Mastomys natalensis
AAAAGCTAGCCAGGACAAATGGACTATTGCTATGTACTAAGCTTATCTGAACTTCTGTGCTCAAACCATAAGTAAAGACTCAGCATCCCTACTGGATTGAACTATAGGCATACATGCCTACATCCATTCAGTTGTTTTTAACCTACCCACATTCATATATGTTCTTCTTGATTTTGGGGTTATATTCAACTATTATACTATTATCACAGTACTTTACTGATTACTTGATGGATACTTCTTCCCAGTTCTTTGAGATTTCACTCAGTGGGTTCAATAAATGCTTTTTTAAAAAAAACTGTGTTTATGGATTTTATGTATATAGGTATGTGGTTGCATGTATGTCTGTGCATCACATGCATGTAGTGTCCACAAAGGTCAGAAGAGGCTGTCATATTTTCCAAAAATGCCATTATACATGCTTGTGAGCCTCTCTGTGGGTGCTATGAATCAAACCACTTAGCTATCCCTACAGTTTCCAGAAAATATTTTCATGAAATATTTGTTTTAGCGTTCCTTTGTCAGTGTACCTGAAGTAAATATCCAGAAATTCTGATTCCAATAAACTGGTGGTTCTCAACCTTCCTAACTCTGCAACCCTTTAATACCCTTCATGTTGCGATGACACCCACCCATAAAATTATTTTCATTTCTATTTCATAACTGCTACTGCTATGAATCATAATGTAAACATTTTTGGAGACAGATATTTGCCAAAGGGGTCACATACAACCCATAAGTTGAGAACTACTGCTATAAAAATATACCTATAATTTTTTTTGCCAAATATTGCCAAATTACAATAGATTATAGCCGTATTAAGTTATATACCTAGAATAACACTTAGATTTTCCTATTTCTTCGTATTTCTAGTACTAACTGTCATACAATCAAAATCTTGTAGATTTTATACAATATCTTGAAGTTTGTTTTCTTTAACTACTGATGAGGATGACCTTTGCTTTTTTTTTTCTAAAGATTATGTGCAAAGAAATTGCTCTAACCTTGAACTATATAACAGTGTCATTTTTCTGTTTTTGAGCTTATTAGCAACTTGAGGGTTTTTTAACTTTCAAGATTTTAAATTAATTTTATGTCTATGAGTATTTTGACTGCATACATGTCTGTGTACCACGAGTATGCCTGGTGCCTTCAGAGGCCACAAGAAAGCAGATGGTTTTGAGATGCCATATCAGTGCTGGGAGTTGAAACTGGGTTCTCTAGATGAGCAGCCAATGCTCTTAACTGCTGAGCCATCACTCCAGACCTTTGTACTAACTTTTTAATATGCCAGTTGTGGTGGCGCACACTTTTAGTCCTAGTACTAGAAAGACAGAGACAGGTGGATCTCTGAGTTTGAGGCCAGCCTAGTCTATATAGAAAGTTCCAGGACAGTCAATGTTACATAGAGAGATGCTGACTCAAATAACAAACTTTTAAATATAAAATTTAAAATTCTAGCATTTATTTATATTTTATGTATATGTGTTTGTGCCTGAATGCGTACGTATGTATATATGTGTGTGTGTGTGTGTGTGTGTGTGTGTGTGTGTGTGTATTCTCCATGTGTGAGAAAGTGTCCATGGAAGCCGAGGGTATCAGATCCCCTGGATTGGAATTACAGGTTGTGAGCCACCTGATAATGGATGCTGGGAACTGAACCTAAGTCCTCTGCAAGAACAAGTGCTCTTAGCTGCCGAGCCATCTCTCCGCACCTACTTGAGCTTTCATCTATTTATTCTGCAAACTCTCTATTAGACTATGTCTCTTTTACTTGCTGATTGCATAAGTTCTTTGTGAGATGCATAACAGAAATTTTTGTATATTTGTATTCTTATGCATGTATATTTCTGGTCCGTCACTGTTTGTTCTAATTTTATGTACAACATCATTTTATCTGACAGAATTACTTCATTTTTTCCAAATCTTCCATTATTATAATTTTCTATGTGAAGAAAAGTTAGAATAATATAACATACATCAATATGACTACCTGTAGTCTACTATTAATGTATTTTATCTATAAACTATTCACCTGTCTATCTCTAGTTTCTATGTATCCTTCTTGATAGATTACTAAGTGAACTGTAGATCTCAATAAATGTTTCTTCTTATTGAGAAGCACATATTTTGGTTTGTCAAACCCAGTAACTTGGTTTGATATCTTATTTAATAAATTCTTCATGTCCCTGGTTCATAAAGGTATTTTTTCTGTAATACTTTTCAGATAAGGTTTTTAATATAGTATATACTTATCTTAGATATGCAGAAGAAAAGGATCTTAACCTACTTTTCTCCATATACTGAGCTAGATCCCCATTTGCATGTATTAAATAATTCTTTCCCCACTGATTTGCTGACCTATAATAAGCACCTTTCTCTGTACACATGTGCTCACGCAGTACAAACACAAACACACCACACATACACACATACTCCATTCATTTATTCTATTTTGTTCCATTAGCTAATTATTAAGGGCTCAAAATTTTCTTTAATATCAGGCAAGGCAAATTTACTCTGCATGTCTTGTTTCAAAATTATACCATTTTTACATTTCATGAACTTTTAAAATATATAATATGTAATTTAATTTCTACACCAGTATTATTGCAGGTTAATTTGACATTGAATTGATTAATTTAAGGGCATTGGCATCTTTATAATGTTATGCCTTTGTGTCCAAAGACCATAGTTTATCTCTCCATTGATTAGGTCTCTTTCTTCATGCCTTCATAGATTAATTTTTTTTCTACTGATATCTACAATTTAATTCCTAAGTACTTGATGTGTTACTGTAATTATGGGTTGTTATTTTCCTTTTATGCTTTCTGATTGTTTATTTGCTGATACACTGAAAATAATTTTTTTATAGTGGGTAGTTCAGATTCTAGTTTCTATATGTTATAGAAAACTGAATTTTGAAACTGGGAAGATCTTAGTTTGAATGGTGTTTTTTATTATCATTATACATGTGTGTGCATGATGTGGGGAGGGATGCACATGCCACAATGTGCATATAGAACTCAGGAACAACTTTATAAAGTTGGTTCTCCCACCTTTGCAAATATTCCAGAATTGAACTAAGGTTTGCTAGGGTTTGCACAGTGAGTATGCACTTATAGGCTGGAATCCTGCTGCCTTGCATTGGTTTTGGGTTAGTTTTCCAGTGTTATCCCAGGTTACCTTCACCTTGGGTTGAGGTTAATTCCTGGTTGTTGGGATTACAGTTATGGACCACACATCCTCAGTTTTAGATTTTTTTTGCTGGTCTTTTTTTATTTGTAACTCACTTGGTAATAATTTTCTAAGCATATCGAACATTTAAATAAGCATGCAAGGTCTCCTCCTACATAATAGATGCTAATATAATGTATTTGGTTATCTAACTATCTTGACAATCAGGTTGATGGACCATGAGATTTTTCCCCAAGTGGTAAAATAGATACAGATTTTTTATCTAATCATATCCTTAACATTTTCCGGGCCACATGAGACGGCTCAGCCAGTTTAAGAGGAACTGGTTGATTTCCAGAGGACCTGGGTTTAAATTCCCAGATTCAATAGCAGTTCACAATTGTCTGTAACTCCATTTTCAGGGACCTGACACCCTACAAACAGAATTACAGGCGAAAACACTAAGTACTAAAAAAAATATGCCATTTAAAAACTTGTCCTATATTAATTCTGAAATTGGGTATTTTGTTCATTCTTTCATACATTTACTTATTTTTAATATATGTGTATTAATTTGCCATAACTCACATACAGAGGTCAGGACACTTGAGGAAATTGTTCTCCTCTACCATCAAGTGGGACTTGGGGATTGGAACTAGGTTGTTGTGAAAGTTTGAAGGTCAAGTGCCTTTGTCTTGGAAACCAGCCATTTTAATCTTTGTTCTCAATTCTTTAGGAATTGCGTTTTTTCCTATTTATTTGGTTTGTCTTGTTTGTGTAGAATGTGTCAAGAAGCATCTAACACAAATATTGTATTATTTAATAAGGCCTGGGAATGTCCTTAACGGAAACTCTCAGGCTCCTGTTTAACTTGTTTAGCCTTAAACACAGTTTTTGCAATTTAGTCTTCTGATTTTCTAGTGTATCACAGATCACAAGCACCAAATAGTAGTAATGTTTACCAAATACTAAATGTCATTTTCTTTTCCAGTTTCCTATGTTAAAATACTCTGTTAAAAGCAACTTAAGGGAGAAAGAGTTCATTTTGAATCTCAGTTCAAGCATATAGTCCATCATGGTAGGGAATTCAAAGTAGCTGAATCTAGAAGCAGTTAGTCATGTTGTATACAGTGTCTAGAAAAAGCAACATGAGTGCTCAGCTGCTTTCTCTTTTTTATACAGTACAGGATCCAAACTCAGAGAATGGTGACCCAATCATTGTGGGGGTTCTGCCTACCTCAGTTAATCTAATTAAGACAATCCTATCTGCATGGTGATTGTAGATCTCATCAACCTGGCAATTGAGATTAATTATCACAGTAAGCAAGACAGACAGATACTTTAACAGAACCCCTACTAATGACAATGAAAATGATAGCACACTGCCACAAACTCAAGAAAAAAGATTGCTTTTCTAAAGATTCAAATTTAAGAGAAGGTCGAAGCTAAAATTGCCCATTATTAATCAGTACCCAATGTTTATTAAATCATCACCAACAGGTACTATTCTCTTTTTACCTTTTGCCTTTGGGTGATGTTTCCAATCCTTATAATAATGTGTAGATGAATAAATGGGGAAAAGCTTACAGAGCAGCACCGGGCAGTGATGATATGGAGACACAGAAGATGAGTTCAAAACCCTCCCCCTTTTTGACTACCATTTCCTGCTCTTTAGAAGATAAAATATTTTGTGCCGTTTTTGGACCATGGTGGCTCAGGGATAAAAAGTGCTTTGTCTACTCTAAACCCCCAAAGTGACCATGAAACGCACCTAGTGGAAGGTGAGAATAACCCCGCAAGTTTGTTCACTGAAAATGCATGGGACATGGATGCATGCAGTGCAGCATGCATATGCACTTTTAAAATCAAACTGTACTTACAACAATTATGAAAAAGTGGTTGAAATTTTTAAAAAAATAACTTTAAATGAAGAATAAGCTTAAAATTGACATTGCTTACCAAAATTGTGAACTCTGTGACATTGAACTCTAGGCCTAGTTGAATACCGGGGTTTAGTCCTTCTCAATTACTTCATTTAATTTTAGTTAAAGTGCCTCCCATGGAAATTTGTAATACTGGAGAAAATTGTGAAAAATAATGTTTTCATAAAGTTCATTTTATTTGTATCCTAAAAAAACCTTTTTGGAAAAGATGATCTAACTCAAAGGTTACATTTGTATTACAATAGACATGACTGAGAAGGGGGCATACTGAAAACCTCTGACTTTTTAAGGTAGAGTGTAGCCCTATTGGATGTGGAGAGGCATGTTTTCCCCATTTTTCTATCAAAAATTTATCCAATCTAAAGAGTTTCTCAGAGTTCCACATGTTGGCCCACAACCTCTATAACTCCCGTTCCGGGAATCTAACACCCTCTTCTGCCTCCATAGGGACAGTGGCATGCGTGTTGTGGTCCCAATTTTGTGCGAAACACTACAAGTTTAAATAAATCTGTGTTTAAACTTACCTATAAAAATTAGAAAACAAACTAAAGTTATGTTTTTGCTATATCTCCTAATGGAAAGTTACAGATAGGAAAAATAAAATTACTAGGGCCCGCTAGAAGCTCAGCAGATAAAGGATTTTCCTGAAAGATGATAATTTCCCCTTTTAAAAATCCAGACCCATATGGTGGAAGGAAAGGCTGACTCCAGAGTGATATTCTGATTTTACATGTGCACCTGGAACACCATATGCCCCACATACATGTAGGCATATAAACATAAATTCAGAAACTTTTAAACTTTTTGCAAAAATTTAAATCTACTAAAGGAAGATTTTAGTGGTGTGTGGGGATTTCTTCCTTAGGGGGCTGTAAAAGCAAAGGCTTAGTTGTTTTCACCTGTTTAGAAAATGATTTTTAACACCATAAAGGCCCCAAAGCCATTTTTTTTCAAAACAGTCCGCTGTGTTAGTACACTTGGGATAAAAGCTAGACATGTACTTTTGAGGTGAACAGTGTTGCCGGGGGGATAGAAGAAGGACAATAGAAGAAACCAAGCAAACTTATAGACATGTGGAGTATCGTAAAGCTTTAGACTGTGGCTTCACTAATGTGGCACAATGACGACTAGCTGGCATAAATGGACCTTGGTCCTATTGGTGAAACCTATAAACAGTACTTTAGAAATGGTGTTGCCTGCCTACTGCTACCTTTCAGGTTATGGCTTTGCCCGGTGGACACTGTATTGACTGAGCATAGACAAGTGCAAGAACTTTTTTCTGTAACTGGGCCCGTGTGGCTTGCTGTTTCAAATAGCATTTCATTGTGTTTTTAAAAACATCAGAATCATAAACGGAGGCTGGTAACTGTCGTTGGACATAATATCTGAAGTTATTATTGAAATGCCATATAACAGGGAGGGATAGTTGAGGATGAAATAGAGATAATAAAACTAGTTATTGATTACTATAAAATTACATTCATAGACATTTTACACTGCTAAATGGGGGAAAAAAACTTATTGCATAGTTACTCAAAGCATAAAAGTAGAGAGAAATAACATGCAGGAAAAGTTAAGCTATTGTTTTGAGACAATAAAAAGCACAGCTAAGCCCACTTAAATGCTGTTAATAATGTAAATACTTAGTTTGTCAAACAAGATAGTATGATTCTTGTTTTGCTTAAGTAAAATTAACATATGTATTATTTGAATGTGGTTTAAAGTGGGACAGAATTCTATGTAAACAATAGTTTTCTAGTGAAAGTAGACATATAGTTTCAATAAGAAAGACAGTTCTAAATCTGCTCAAGGTATCAGTAAGTCTATAATTTTGAGTCAAGTCACCCCCTTACCCCTCACCTGTATTAAAGTGGGTCTATTTCAAGCAGGAATAGCCAAGAAGACAGGGATTCCTTATTTTACCCTGGAAAGGGAAGGCTTGCCATTTGTCATCAATCCCATCCCTGAGTCCAGGTAAGTGTGGGGCCCAAAAGGATTATTGACCCAACCCCACCCATAAAAGGGCCAGAAACTGGAATCCCAGTGGTTGTCAACATTCTTAATGCTATGACCGTTTAATACTGTTGTGGTGACCCACAACCATAAAATTATTTTTGTTGTACTCTGTAACTATAGTTTTGGTTATTGTTATGGAGGTAATGTAAATATCTGCTATGCAGAATATCTGATATGCGAGCCCTATGAAAGGGTCATTTGACCCTCAAAGCAGTCGTGACCTTAAAGGGCTGTGGAAAACCTGCTGCCTAATTGAGGCTCAAACATTGGAAGGAGTTTTCACAAGCAGAGGGGGTAAGCTACAAAGATCAGGGCTACACAATACAAACTGCCATCCCCATCTTCAGTACCCATCTGTAGAAACAGACGTTATTACATACCAATGCTGGGAAAAAATTCCTAGATCTCATAAACCAATCAGAAGATCTTTGCGTGGGGTCAGGCAAGCCATAAAGTGTGTGTGCTTGGTTACTTTTATGTCAACCTGACACAGACTAGAGTTACCTGAAAGGAGGGAATCTCAATTGAGAAAAATTACCTCCATAAGTTTTGGCTGTAAGGTATTTTATTTTTTTAAAAAATTAATTTACTTATTCACTTTACATCCCAACATTCAGTCCCCCTTCTCTGCCTAGTTCCCTCCTCCCCCTACAGTTCCTCTCCATTTTCTTCTTCCTTCTCCTTCTGAGAAGGGAAGCCCCCCTAACTAACATTTCTCTCTCTTTCTCTCTTTCTCTCTTTCTTTCTCTCTCTCCCTCCCTCTCCCTCCTTTTCCCCCCCTCCTCCCTTTCTCTCTCTCTGTCTCTGTCTCTCTCTCTGTCTCTGTCTGTCTCTGTCTCTGTCTCTCTCTCTCACACACACACACACACACACACACACACACACAAGCACATCAGACACTGCAGGACTAGGTGCATCCTCTCTCACTGAGACCAGACAAAGCAGCATAGTTAGGGAAATGGAATCCACAGGCAGGCAACAAATTCAGTGACAAGCCTCCACTCCAGTTGTTGGGGAACTTGCATGAAGATCAAGCTGTACACCTACTACATATGTGTGTCGGGGGGGGCTAGGTCCAGCCAATGCTCACTCTTTGGTTGGTGATTCAGCCTCTGGAAGCCCCAGGGTCCAGGTTAGTTGACTCTTGTCTGTCTTCCTATGGAGTCCCTATCCTCTTCAGGTACCCCAATCCTTATCCTAACTCTTCCACAAGACTCCCAAAGCTCCATCTAATGTTTGGTTGTGGGTCTCTGTTTCTGTTCAGGTCAGCTGTTGGATGGAGCCATTCAGAGGACAGTTATGCTAGGCTCCTGTCTACAGGCATAACAGAGTATCATTAATAGTGTCAAGGATTGGCCTTTGCCCATGGAATGGGTCTCAAGTTGGGCCAGTTATTGGTTGACTATTCGCTCTGTCTCTACTCTAGCTTTGTCCTTGCACATCTCGTAGGCAGGACACATTTTAGGTTGAAGGTTTTGTGGAATAGGTTGCTGTCCTTATCCTTTACTAGCAGTCCTGCCTGTATATAGAAAGTGGCCACTTCAGGCTCCATATCCCCTACTGCTAGGAGTTTCAGCTAAAGTGACCCACATAGCACCCTATGGGCCTCCTCCCCATCCCAGGTCTTTGGCATGTCCTAGAAATGATCCTCCCACTGCTGATTTCCATTCTCTCTCCTCTACTGCCGCTATACCTGATCCTCCCCCTGCCCTACTCTCTTCCCCTCCCCTTCCCAACCCAGCTCCCTTCCCCCATCCATGTCCAATATTTATTTTATTTCCCCTTCTGAGAAAGATTCAACCATTCTCATTTGGGACCTCCTTGGTTTTGGCTTCTTTGGGTCTGTGGATTGTGACTTGGTATACTTTATGACTAATATCAACTTATAAATGAGTACACACTATGCATGTCCTTTTGGGTCTGGGTTCCTCATTCAGAATGATATTTTCTAGTTCCATCCATTTGCCTGCAAAATTCATGATGTCCTTTTTAATAGCTGAGTAGTATTCCATTGTGTAAATGAACCACATTATCTTTATCCATTCTTCAGTTGAGGATATCTAGGTTGTTTCCAGTTTCTGATTACAAATGAGGCTGCTATGAACATAGTTGAGCAAGTGTCCTTGTGGGATTGTAGAGCATTTTTTTAGTGTACACCCAGGAGTGGAATAACTGGGTCTTGAGGTAGAACTATTTCCATTCTTCTGAGAAACTGCCAAATTGACTTCCAGAGTAGTTGTACAAATTTGCACTCCCACCAGTACTGGAGGACTGTTCCTCTTTCTCCACATCCTCGCCAGTATCTGCTGTCCCCTGAGTTTTTTATCTTAGCCATCCTGATGAGTGTAAGGTAGAATCTCAAAGTCATTTTGATTTGCATTTCCCTGATGACTAAGGATGTTGAACATTTCTTTAACTGTTTCTCAGCCATTAGAGATTTCTCTGTTGAAAATTTTCTTAATCAATAATTGATATGGGAGGGCCCAGCCCATTGTTGGTGGTTCCATCACTGGGCTAGTGGTTCTGGATTTTATAAGAAAGCAGGCTGCACAAGCTATGGAGAGAAAACCAGTAGGCAGCACTACTCCATGGCGTCTGCATCAGCTCCTGCCTCCAGGTTCCTGCCCTGTTTGAGTTCCTGGCCTGAGTTTCTTCGGTGATGAAAAGTGATGTGGAAATGTAAGCCAAATAAACCCTTTCCTTCCCAATATGGTTTTTGGTCATGGTGTTTTATCAGCAATAGTAACCCTAACTAAGAAGGACGGGGTGGAGACTGATATAATTTAGAATGAGATATGGAAAACTTTGTGCCTATTAGTATGTGGAATGCAGAAGTGAGCTTAATAATAAGCAATCAGGAGGCTGGTAGCTAACTGACATAGTAACATGGCAGAAGATCCAAAATTTTATAGCAAGAATCATAGAAAGAAGCAGCCTCTTCTTGTCTTCCTGAATATGTGCTAGAACGGACAGGCATAGGGCAAACATCAAGTCATTCACTAAAGACTCATAGGTTCAGCCCCATCAATGAAGGGTAGGTACATGCCTCTATGGTGCAAAAGCCTGAAATAGTGCCTCTGATTAAACAGGGTCTGAGAATTACTATCAAGAAGCTAAATTTTAAAAGAAAATCAAATGTATCTTTTTACTCTGTGTGACTTTTCAAGACCATGCCTTCTTAGACGTGCAAGCTACTCGTCCTTTGCTGAGTGGGGCTAAAGTATGTAACCTCCTACTACTCTGATAGAAATCTTACTCCTAAGATGTATTCAATGGTAAAAGGTAAACATCTACCGGGCCAAGTAGTTAAACATATTCTTTAACCAACTAGTGACAGATAGTCAAGTTAGGGTAAAAACAAAGGAGAACATTTTCAACAGAGACATCAAGTGCTGCATTATGTATAGAAAAAATAGACTTCATTGACTAAACAAGAGAAAAATTGACTAATAATGTTGACCACTCTTGATCAATCTACAGATCTCCAAATGTGACAAATAGTAAATAATTCAGGCTTTCAAAGAAAACTAAACACTTAAAAGCAGTATAAATATTTCAAAGACCTAAACGAAGAGTTGGGGATGTAGTTCTGTAGTGGTATACTTCCTCTGGATACACAAAGACCTAAGTTTAAACTCCAGCACTAAAAGAACAAAAAACTCAGCTGAGTAAAGCCAAGTATGCAAAATTAAATGAAGGCATGATAACCTACCTTATTGTGATACTTAATTCTGATCATCAACTTGATAAAATTGAGAAACACCTAGGAGATTAGTAAGGCATACCTCTAAGTATATCTGAGGACGTGACCAGAGACAAATAGATCATTAAGGCTCTGACCTAGTGAGTAGTTTAATACACTGTTGCAGCTGTGCAGTGGTGGTGCATGCCTTTAATCCCAGCACTCAGGAGGCAGAGGCAGGTGGATCTCTGTGAGTCCAAGGCCAGCCTGGTCTACAGAGTTCCAGGACAACCAAAGCTATACCGAGAAACCTTTTATCTCATAACAAAGAAAAACAAAAGAAAGATACTACACTTGATCTTAGCCAAAAGGCCGAGAAGTGATAAAACAAAAGAAAGAAATAAAGGAAAAATATTAATGGACAATTTTAAGAATAACAATTGAGATGGGGTCTGTAGCTACACTGTGGTGCACATGTTTAACATGCACATGGTTCTGAGTGCAGTCCCCAGTTCACACACAAGATAATTAAATACAGAGTACAGTATGTTATTTTCAAAAAGTGGTTGAAGAACAACTACAGAAATACAAACATAAAAGTCCTGAACTATACAATAAACCAGGCCACCAATTATCTATAGAATACCCTATCCAGCAATACATTGTATTCCTTTTTATGTATGCATGGAATATTGTGCATAATAGACAATATGTTAGGTTGCAGAGCAAGACATGATGAATGTAAAAGACTAGAGCTATTCAAAATATAATCTGAGGCAACTGAAAATTAGGGGTAATTCATGAAAGGAAATTTGAAAAAAGGCACAAATATATGAAAATTGAGCTTCAGGGTCCTACATAATGAGTCATAGGAGAAACCACAAAGAAAATTAGAAAATAGAGATGAATGAGAACAAAATGGCAACACGATAATTTATGAGGCACATCTAAACTAATGCTGATAAATATATGCCTGCAAGCGCTGCTAGCATAAAAGAAGAGAGCCCTCAAACCAATAACCTAATTTTATATATTAAACTAGAAAAAAAAGCCAAAATTGGAGCTTTACACATTGCTAGTACAATTGCTGGCTATTTGGGAAGCTGAGGGAAGATTGTTGCATGAGCCTGGTAGTTAAGGGGCATCAAAAGCAGCAGCAGTAATGACTGATATGAGGTCCTGAATCTCCCCAGCACTGCAAACTGAGTAAACCCAGAGAATCAGAAAGCAGGAAACTACTAAATCTGGATTGTCTATAAATGAAATGGGAATACCAAAAGAATAAAGTTAAATGATAATACAATTTTGTTAAGTTTTTATTTTTACTGGATATATTAATTATATATAAAAGGGGCCTCATTGTCATTTGCAAACAATGTATTTGGATCATACCCCTAATACTGTCTCTTGTGATTCCCCTGCTCTGACTTTAAAAAAAAACTGAAATTAAGAATGATAAAGGGACACTACTTACTGGCTTTGGAAAAATTAAGTAAGAGGAATAATATGCCAACAAATTAAGTGATAGATAAAATTGGCAATTAGTAGAAAGTTACAAATTACTAAAATTAACTCTAGAATAAATGGAAAATCTGAGCAAATATGTAACAAGGACCCAAATACTAATTAAACTCTCCAAATAATTTAATATTATAACCCCCAGTTTCATTAATTTCCCTACAAATGACATAGTTTCATTCATTGAGGCTGAATCATGCTGTGCTGTATAAATAGTACATTTTGTTTACTCATCTGCTGATGGTACCTAAACTGACTCTACAACTTGACTTGTGAATATTGTTGCTATGAATATGAACATGCACATTATATCCTCTCTTTTGTTATACAGACGTTTTAAATTTGGTGCAATCCTATTGTCTATATTTCCTCTTTCACTGAGCTATTGGAATCCTATTCAGACAATTGTTACCTGTGCCAACATCTTGAAGTGTTTCTTCTGTTTTCTGCTTATAGTTTGGAAGTTTCAGTTTTATGTTAAGTGTTAGAGTTTGGATAGAGTCTTACATAGAATAAGAGAGTGGCACAGTTTCAGACTTCTACATGGGGGTTATCTAGTTTTCTAATTACCATTTGTTAAAATGATTCTTGCTTCTGTGTCACCTTTGCCAAGAATCATATTCCTGATAATTTGAGTATATGCATGATCCTTTATTTCCGTTCTATTACTATATATGCCTGTTTTGTGCCAATACCATGATTTTCGTTGTTATATATGGCTCTGTAGTATAATTTGAAATTGGGTGTTATGATAACTTTAGATGTACTTTTTCCCCCTATTCGGGGTCTTTTCTCCTTCCATATGATTTGGGGGATTATTTTTCTAGTTCTGTGAAAAAGAAAGGTGTTGGTATTTTAATGGGGGATTGAATTGAATCTATAGGTGAATTTCATTAGTATGTAAGTTTAACAATATTAACTCATCGTATCCATGAACATAGGAGGACCCTTTCATAGTTTGTCATCTTTCTTTGAGGTATTATAATTATTATTGTAGAATCCTTTCATCTATTCCAGTGGTTCTCAACTTGTGGGTCATGACTCTTTGGGGATCAAATGACCCTTTCACAGGAGTCATATATCAGATATCCTGAATTTCAGATATTTGCATTATGATTCATAATAGTACCAAAATTACAGTTACAAAGTACCAATGAAATAACTTTATGGTTAGGGTTCACCACAACATGAGAAACCATATTAAACGGTGGCAGTGTTAGGAAGGTTGAGAACCACTGATCAATTAGATTTACGATATGGTGTGCTTTTTTTCTGTTTTGTTTTTAAAGTTAATTTATTTTTATTATTTTTTCTCAGCAAGTTTGGTTTTTATCAGTGTTTAGGCTATTGTTTTTTGTTTTTTAATTTTTGTATCCTATCACTTTCCTTAAATTGCTTATCAGATCTGATGGATTCTCTAGGATCTTTTAAATATGACATCATATCCCTGAAAACATTGACAGCTTGATTTTTTCTTTCCCTATTTATAGTTCTTTTGTTTTTGCCTTATTACTCTTAAGATTTCTAGAAGTTTCTTGAAGAAAAGTGGTAATAGCAGATACTACTTCATTCAGTCAGAATGATTGTAATTAAAAAGACCATAGCGAAAAAATTTTTTCATAGCAAAAATTTTTAATGTTGAAAAATTATAGGAAGTATAGCTACTTTTGAGACTACTTTGCCATTTTCTTATTTTAAATTTTGTTGTTTTTTAATACAAACAAAAAACACAGCCTACAGTAAGAAATGCTTTAACAGTGAGGTACATCTCCATCTGGTTTGCCATTTTCTTTTTCAAAGTTTTGGGGGGTGTGTGGTGTGTGTGTGTGTGTGTGTGCGCGCGCGCGTATCTGTCTGTCTGTATATTTATGAGTATGCGCCATGTATGTGCAGATGCCTGTGGAGGCCAGAAGAGGGCATCATCTCCTGGAGCTGGAGTTACAGGAAGTTCTACCTAATGTGGGGGCTTAGGAACCAAACTTGGGTCCTCTGGAAGAGCCGCAAACACCTTACCCACAGAGCTATCTCTTCGGCCCCAAATTTATTATTTTCTTAAAAGATTAAATATGTATGTATCAGATGACTCATTCATTTCACTCCTAGCTATCGCTCCAAGAGCACTGAAAAGATATGCCCACAGAAAGACTTGAATATTAATGGAAGTATTAATCATAATAGCCAAAAAGCTCAAAGAACCTAATTATCTATCAACTGGTAAGTGGATAAACGTACTGAGGTATGTCCATCAATGAAAAATTATGTAGCAATTAAGTCAAACTACTGCTAACAGGCCAGATCATGAATCAACCTTAAAATCTTTATGCTTAGGGCTGGTCAATTGTAGAGTGCATGCATATGAGGACCTGAGTTCAACCCCCAGGACTTCAGATAATTATTATGCTAAATGTTCATGGGAAAAGTCCAAGAGATATTAAGTAGGTAGAAACTTCGTGGACTGGAAGTCTTACTATTATAAAGATGTCATCTCTTCAATCCATAGCTTTCATGCATTGTTTATTAGATTCAATGGACTTATTCTAAGATTTATATCAAAAGGTAAAGTTGAATGGATGTGTTGGCACAGACCCTTATTCCTAGCTATTCAACAAAAGTAGAAGGATCCCTGTGCCTGTTCAAGGCTAGCCTGAGCACATAGTACTAACCCTATCTTGGAAAAAAAAAGATACTAACCCTTAATAACTAAAACAATCTTGAAAAAGGAGGAAAATACAAGATGAAAGCGTATGAATATCTAAGACACAGAGCTATTTGCTAAGGATTATTTCATGGAACAAAGAACTCAAGAATATGTATTCACACTGATATTTTCAATTGATATTGACAAATAAAGAAGCAGTTCACTAGACTGAAATTTTTTTCAACAATTAGTGCTGGAGCAATTAGATAACTCTGTAGTCAGAAAAAAAGATGGACTGACTTAAAGCCCCATGAACTCAAAATTATCTAACTACAGAAGGAAAGGAGAGCAGGGCACATCTGGGATCTGATGCTAGGTAAAGAATTCTTAGACTTGCATTTAAAAAAAATGATTCAGAAGAGAAAATACAGACTTTATCAGCATTAAAAATCTTATCCCTTGAAAGGTCACTTAAGTTTTTTGTGGTGGTTTGAACTGTAGAACTAAGTATGGCCATACTGCTTTATACTTTTCTGTTTTACAGTGTTAGGGATCAAACCTCCTCCTTCCCAAGTACTCTACAGCTTGGTCCCAGCCTTTTACATTTTCCTGACTCAGAATGAACATGAAAGTTTGGAATTGGAACAAATTTGTTAATGTTACATAAAATTAAAAGTAGAAGTGGTATAAAAGGAAAGACTTCCAATTATTAAATCATATGTAAAATTTAAGTCAGTATGGTATTGGCTTGACACAAATAAACACAAAATTAATAATAACAAGTGTTTATATGTATAAGAATTTAGTATCGAATAAGAGTTTCAACAAATAAAAGAAACTTTTCACATGTACGCAGTACTAGCCCAATTCTAGAGATGAGAAAACTAAATCTTCCAGAGGTTAAGGCAGTTACCTAGGGTCACAAAGTATTAGAATCTCAATGCCAAGGAAGTCAGCCTCCAAATTATGTAATCTTTGCCACTATAGTTTATATAGATAACAGTTCTATCAAGGTGTCTATGATATCACAGGCATTTACTATATATGAGTAAATTATAGTTTACTAAAATTATAATAGAATTACAATAGTTGCATGTATTATGTATAATTATGTAATAGTAAAAATGCTATCTTGTCATGGAAAATGAAAAGATTTCATGATATAGGTTTTATTGTTTTTATATTTATATATTTTATTTTATGTGTATGAGTGTTTTGCCTGCACATGTCTGTCTGTGCAACATGTGCATCCAGTGCCCATGGAAGCCAAAAGAGGGCATTGAATCCTCTGGAACTGAAATTGCTGATTAGTCGTTGGACACCATGTGAGTGCTGGGAACCAAACTCAAAGTCCTCCACAAGAACAAGCCACATTTACCACTGAACTAGCTCTCCAGTCTCTATGATTTAGTTTTGCCAGAGATAATTCTCAGTGGAATCATTTAGTTTAGAAAATTGTACATGATGAACAACCCTAAATATTGATAGATATAATAATTATTATTATTTCCTCTATCCTTGCACCCCATTGACTTATTAGGCCCTACACTGCATCTCATAATTTATTCAACATTTGTTGAATAGCAGACTGATTGATGAATGGAGCTTAGCATATGCTGACAGTGACTTATTCAGCAAATATTTATTAAGTACCTACTGTGCTATACTTTATACTAAGAATTCATATTAACACTGGAATATAAATCAAACCCAGCAAAAACCTCTAATCCCTAATGAAGTAAGTTAATTCCTCCTCTGTAGAGCTGTCTTTGATTCTCTAGATACGTTTAGTGAGCACTCAGAACAACCTGCATGATCATGCCCTGTGAATTGTATTAGATTTTCTGTAAGCTTGCCTCTCTCTCACAGTTGACTCCTTTAGGTCATTTTTCTTTTATAATATTCAAAATGTATATAATTCTGCTTTGGAAGCTCTGCTTTGGTTACGTGTTGTTGGTTTTTTTTTTTTTTTTCATTTGTTTAAGCATGTCCCGATTGATAACTCTTCCAATAAATATTTACCAATACCCAGTCTATACTAAGGTTCATAATAAAGAAGAAATAATAAACAAAGATCATCAAGAACACACAAGGTCCTAGACCTCCTGATAATTCACATAAACAGTTGAATACATTTTCGTTGTGGATAATTAGTTTAACAGTTAAACTTTGCTCTGTTACTCACACAGTCTGTAATTTGAAATGTCTTTTGTTTATGCTTTCCATGGCATAGCTTGATGGCAACATTTTCGATGTTTTCTTCACATTTGCCAAGAAACTAAGATAAAAGGCTTTGAAATAAAAGCTTAAGTAAAGCTAAAGCAAGAAATTATAAAAAAGAAATAGTCTTCAAGGCAAAAAAAGTATTGGTAAAAAGAACACTTTGAGAAAGATACGAGCTATGAATTATGTACTAAAATAACGTAGTATCAGAAAATATAAAATAGGTTATAAAGTATGAATAAACTTCCTAAGTGAACAATGAGCAGAAAAAACGGTACAAAATGTTCTAGGCAAGGGAAAGTTTTGTCAGTTACAGAGTTCCTACCTACATAGCCTAGATATTTAGAATATAATTGCTAAACACGTCACAGGGTTTGTTCATTCCTGCCATTCCAGAATCATTGTAAAATTCAAAGAAATTTGAGCTTGAAGAAAAAGTACTGGTAGTAGGGATGCTTATACTGTTTCTCTCTCTCATGGAAGACAGTAGTTCAGAGAGCTTTCTAGATCCCAAGCCAGTTTGTGGCTGTAGTAATTGGGCTAGAGTCTCCAGGAGTTCATCCCATGTGTTGTTCCAGCCACCCTTGCTTTAAATGCCAAGTTCCAAAAGTCTAGAACAACTCTAGACTAGAAGTTGTGCATGTTTATTGTCATATGCACCTTTAAGGAACTAAGTACATATTTTATACTGATGTATTTGTAGTTTTTTTCCATTTGTCTCTTCATTCTCAGTGTCTATAATAGTAAGACACATTCAGTTCGTGGACAGTTGATTCAAATACTTGTGAATAGGTACTTAATTAGATGTCTTATCTTTAAAAATGGTACCATGTCATCTAGCCATCTTCACAAGCCAAAGTTCTTGGGGTCCTAGGGTCTTCCATATTCTCTTCAGTGTCCTGTAAAACCTGTGGCCAAGGATTGGGAATGACAAACTATTTGCATAACATGCATGTAGTCCTGGATTCCATCCCTAGGACTATGGGAAAAGAAATTTTTATGACCAAGCCTTGTGGGTTTATATGCTGACAGCTCTTAATCCTATGCCCAAACAACTTCATCCTTACTGGCAATGCCTTCATTTAGTCCATTTTTGGCCACAGATTCAGTCACCTCAAGTGATATGTATGTCAGTATCACTCTCCTGCTGAGTCCTTAAATGTCTTCCTACAATTAGAGGACAAAGATTTACACCACCTTATTTGGAGACTCTGAGATAGTGGCTGACTTTGTAATTTTACCCACTATCATACAACAGTATCAAGCCAGTGCATTTTGCCAAATCATGCCTCCACATTATTCTTTCCTAGAATAAAACAGGGCACGTTTATTCCTCCCTTGTATCTCATTAAATTATACACTCCCCTTGAAACTCTGCTCCTGATGAGTTTTTCAGGTGACTTCCTTGCCCATTCGACTCTTCTGTGTTCTCATATAGAACTCTGCATTTTTTTTCTTGGCATACCACACTACACTATCAATGTCGTTCCTGTCTATCTCCTCTGCCACTCAGATTTGGAATCACTATGAATTAACCCAGAGTTTGATTCCTGACAAGTTCATGGAGTTTTTTGTGTGCATGTTTTTTTGTGTGCATTCTAGGAAAGCTCTCTTCTTCTGAGCTACATCTCCAGCCCTCATTCTTGTTATTATTTCTGGTAGTGTCTTGCTATGATATCCAGGCTAGCCTGGAACTCTCTATCCTCCACCTTTTCTCCAAAATAATAGGATTACAGGTGTGTGCTATAATGCTTGGCACCACTTTAGGTTCTTAGTGTCTGGGACATGAATGATGGGAATTGTGATCAAATAACGATGTTTTTTGTTTCTAGATACATGGTTCAGTGGCCTGGTGGCCGAATCCTGCATCGACATGAACTTGACACCTTCCTTGCACAGGCAGTCTCTACCCAGCTTTATGAACCAGATCAGCTTCAAGAACTCAAGGTGATTTGTTCTACCTTCATTTAAATTTTCCCCTGCTTTTTCAGTTTTGATTTGATTTGTGTGTTTTGTTGTTTTGTTTTGTTGTGACAGGGTTTCAGGCTGGGCCTAAACTCAGGAAAAAGGACCTAGAACTCCTGATCCTTTTGCTTCTACTTCCCAAGTGCTGAAATTATAGGTGTATCCCACCATGCTCACATTCTTTCTTCCATAAGCTCATAGGGCTATTTTAAGTCCTTTTCTTTTGAAGCTAGGGAAAGAATAATTCTATAGGTAAGTGTTTTATTTACCTTAGCCAAATAGATCCTTTTGTTAATAAAACCAAAGGATACCTGCTATATCCTACCGCTCCCATAATAATCAATCAGAATACTCAGAAAAGATAGATATTTTACAAGGCTTGTAAATCATGGTGAGATTGGCACTTATAAGATATGTTGCAGGGACCTTAGTGTCCCTATTTGTAAATATTTATCTCCTATTACTTAATTTGTATTTATTTACTTATTTAGTGTGTGATTGTAGGTGTGTGTGAATTATGGTATACATGTGAAGGTCAGATGACAACTCTAAGCAGTCACTTCTCTCTGGCCACCTTGCAAGAGCCAATGATCAAATTGGGTGAGGAGTCTTGTGTACAAGGGCCTTTACCTGCTGAGCCATCTCATCATTGCCCCTGTTCCCAACACACACACTTAATAAAGGGTAGTGTGAAATAGTATCTTTTATTAGCCTGATGTAATTATCATCTCTGAGGCTTACTAGGCCTAGTCCTGGAAACTTCCAGCCTCTGAACAATCTAATCCAGACCTAGCATGTTTTCAGCCTCTGAGACTTACTGCTGAATAAGCTCACCCTTACCAGCTCTTTCTGAGTTCTGTCTGGTTCAACTCAGCTGTTCTGACTTAAAAGTCCTGATTCAATCTGGCTTTTCTGGGCTTCTCCTAAATGGCTCTGTTTAGCCTCAAACTAACTCTAGCAATCTGTTCAAATCTTCTGGCTCCTTCTCATTCTCTGGCTCATTCTGTCTTTACCTGTGTCTAGCTTGTTCTCACTCTGCAACCTGTTTCTGTACAACTGTCCCAGGAGAACTGCCCTCTCTCTTTCCATCTCCGCATTGTTCTCTCCTCTGTTTTTGTGAGAGTTGGACATACTCTATTCTGTCAAATCTTTCTGTGATTAATCATTTTGTCTGCCACTCAATTATACATCACTTTCAAACATGGATGCCTCCTTCTACAAACTAACTTTACCTTCATTGTTTTGTGATTAAAGGTGTGTACTAAGGGGTGTGTCTTAGTTTGGATTTTACTGCTGTGAACAGACATCATGACCAAGTCAACTCTTTATAAAGGCCAACATTTAATTGGGGCTGGCTTACAGGTTCAGAGTTTCAGTCCATTATTATCAAGTCAGGAGCCTGACAGCTTCCAGGCAGGCATGGTGCAGGAGAAGCTGAGAGTTCTACTTGTTCTGAAAACAAACAGGAACCGACTGGCTTCCAGGCAGCTAGGATGAGGGTCTTAAAGCCCACCTCCACAATGACACACCTACTCCAACAAGGCCACACCTACTCCTAGTGCCACTCCCTGGGTTGAGCATATTCAAACCACTAGAGGGCGTGTCTATATTCCAGCCAGACTAGCCATATTAATGGATTAAAATCCCTCTACAGGAGTAAAAAACTAGGAGAATAATAGAAAAGCATAAAGAAGAAAATAGATACACCATGAACTAAAAGCAATAGAAGATAGTAGTATAGCAGGTGGACTGTAACCATAGATTGCCTGGTGCCTCAATTTGGCATCATTGCCTCTTAGCTACATGATACTGTCCAAGGTTACGTGGCTTTTTTACCTTTCTATGCCATTACTCATGGTACTGTAAAGATAATAAAGTAATATATGTAAAACAGAACAGTCTCTTGTATATTTGTATATTTTAAATAGATCCTACTCCATAAATACTAGCTATTAATGCAAGACACCCTTTCCCTGGTTTTAGTATGTTCCTTTGAGACCTATATTTATTACTTTGTTCATTGCTATGACAAAATTATTTATTTATTCTAGCTCAGTTTGAGGGTACAGTCTGTCATGGCCATAAAATGGTAACAGGAGCCCGAAGAGTCGGTCAGATTGCCTCCACAGTGAACTTGCTTTCTCTTGTTTAATCACTCTAGTGCCCCAGCCCCAGGGTTGAACAAATCCAGTAAGGATTATAAAATCAAACCAGAAGGGTAGCAGGCACCTGAAGCTGAGTAGGGAAGGTAGTATAATAGTTTGCGGAATTTATGTGCTGTGACAAAACACTGATCAATGCCAACTTGGGGGAGGAAAGGTTTGATTTCAGCTCACACTTTATAGTTCATCATGGAGGGGATCCAGAGCAGGAACTCAGGGCAGGAACCTGGGGGCAGAAACTGAAGCAGAGGCAATGGAAGAGTGCTACTTACTGGCTTGGCCCTCATGGCTTGCTCACACATCATTAATCCAGAAAATGTCCGAAGGTTCATTCACAGGCCAATCTGATGAAGGCAATTTCTTAACTGAAGTTCATTCTTCTCATATGATTCTAACATGTGTCAAGCTGATGGAAAAAACAAATAGTTTAGTACTTTGATACGAGATTGTCAGAGGGAGATGGCTTCTGAGAGGGAGAGGAGAAGCTAAGCAGGATGACATGTGCTTGAATCCTGAGGCAGGAAGGAATAGAATTTGAGACTAGCCTGTAGTATTTGGTGATGTCAAACAAAATTTAAGATAGACTTGAAGTTGGGCCGCAGCTCAGTGGTAGAGTACCTGGCTAATATGCAAGAGGCATTGGTTTAATCAGAAACACCAGAAAAGATTTGCAACATCATAATTCCCAGCACCCATGGGGCAGCTTATTATCTATAACTCTTGTTCTAGGGAATACACTGATCTCTTCTGACTTCTGCAGGCACTATACATGCATATAGTGTAGAAATATTCACACAGGTAAAATATTAACACACATAAAAACAAGTTAGAACTGATGATAGTAGTTATTTAAGGCTGGCATGTCAGATGGCTCAATAGAAAAGCTGATACAGCCGGGCGGTGGTGGCGCACGCCTTTAATCCCAGCACTTGGGAGGCAGAGGCAGGTGGATTTCTGAGTTCGAGGCTAGCCTAGTCTACAGAGTGAGTTCCAGGACAGCCAGGACTACACAGGGAAACTCTGTCTCGAAAAGAAAAAACAAAACAAAACAAAACAAAAAAAAAGACAAACAGCAAGTGTTCTATCCAGTGCCATACTATTGATAAAGTCTTTATGTTATCTTTCTTTGATGGTTGGACGTGTTGATGACCAAATTTTGATGGGGGCTTCAATCAGAAACACCAGAAAAAAAGAGAAAAAGATTTGCTATATCATAATTTAAGTTAGGTCAGCAAAGGAAACTCCACACCCTAAGACAAATGTAGTATGCTATGTTACCTAAGCTAGGCTTAAACTCCTCGGCTCAGATGATCCTGTCACCTCAGCCTTTTGAGTAGCTGGGATTGTAGCTGTACTCTATCATACTTGGCCAAAGAGAGTTTGTTTGGCTGGGTGGATGGTTGATTTGAAATAAGATATATTGTCTTGGCCCAGGCTGACCTTGAACTCGAAGAACTCCTGCCTTAGCCTCCTCAGTCCATGCACCATCACCTTGCTAGAGCTGATTCTCAAAGTAAACTTTAAGAGTTGACAAATGTTAACATTTTCAGAGTTCTTGATATATATTATTTAGTTGCTATAGATAATCCTCAGCATTTGTAAGACTTCCCAGTTACTTTATTGCACTATCATCAGTATTGAATATTCTTTTGGTTTTCACTCTTTGAAATTTTCAAATTTGATGGGCAAAATGAGTATCCTCTAAATCATCTCAGGGAAAGGTGGACATAAAAGTTATTTATGCACTCAAGCGTAAGTTGAAAAGCAATATGTATGGAAGCTCATGACTGTAATCCCAGTACTCAGGAAGCTGAGGCAGAAGGATTACCATGACTGTGAGATGAGTCTAAGCTATGGAGTAAGACCATTTTTTTAAAATAATACTATTTTACATGTATTATTTATTTGGTAGTGCAGTGCAGGGGCGTGCATTGTGCCTCGGAGTCCATGTGGAGGTCAGAGGACAACTTGCGGAAGCTGCTTCTTCTTCTACCATGTGGATGACTTAGGGATCGAATTCAGGTCATCAGGCTTGACACCAAGTACCTTTACCCACTGAACCATCCTGCCAGCCCAGCATGTTCTAATTTAACTGGAAGAGTCAACATGACAGGAATAATAATAAATGTTACCAATGACAATCTAGGTTAGGTACCCCTTATCTGAAATGCACAGAATTGACCAGACATATTTCAGATTTGAGATTTTTTTCAGACTTTTTCATATTTGCATATACACAATGAAGTATCTTGGGATAGGATCCAAATCTAATTATGACTTCATTTATGTTTCATAGATACCTTATAAACATTGCCTAAAGATCATTTTATACAATATCTTAGGGTATCTGCATTTTAACTGCAACCTAACATATGAGGCCACAGATTTTAGGTTGCTTTAGATCTAAAGTTTTTCATTTCTTTCTTTCCTTGTAGTGTCTTAATATTTTTCTCTGTGATGGTTTTAGATTGAGAAACTGGATGCGCGAGGGATCCAGCTTGCTGCCCTGTTCATGAGTGGGGTCGACACAGCTCTGTTTGCTAATGATGCATGTGGCCAGCCAGTCCCTTGGGAGCACTGCTGCCCCTGGATTTACTTTGATGGCAAGCTGTTCCAGAGCAAACTCATTAAAGCAGGCCGAGAGCGAGTATCACTGGTTGAACTCTGTGATGGCCAGGTACCAGTACACACCCTGATCTAGTATGGGAACAAATTTGTAGGCATGGAAGTGGGGCTAGAGCTAAAACATTCGGGCAGCAGGGAACAGGAGTGAAACAGCATGTCTGACCTAAACTAATGTAATCAACATGATCCCCAAAGCCTATAATCTAATACATGTCTGTTACAAAAGTATATGTTGGAGAGTTGTGTTTTTTCCCTACTTATAGTTTTTATAACTTTTTCCTTATTGAGAGTACTTCTTCCCCATGGAATTCCCACATACATTGTACTATATACCCTTCCTGGAGCTCTTGGAATTTCATTCTCCTTATTCACAAATACTGCAAGTCACTTTTCTAAGTGATATTTCTGGGGGCATGAAGGGGGTTAGAAATACAAGCAAACGGTAAGGAGATGATAGGGTAGGTTTTACAGTGTAACCTTGGGAAGGGTGAAAAACAGCAAGGGAAAGGGAACCTTACTTGGTAGTGTCTATTTAGTGGGGAATGAGCTGAGGGACTAAAGGGTCAGAAAATTACTTCCATCCTGCCCCCTCTTCTTTATAAATAGCATTGTATTGCAACATGGCCACATTCATTCATTTACATATCTATGACTTCATTCATGCTAGGATGGCAGAGAAGACAGTGTGGCCCACAAAGTTGCAGATGTTTACTGACCTCTGGCACTAGGTATATGCACATAGCCTCATCAGAGCTAAGGGTCTCCAGTCCTGAGTGTGAGAGAGGTTAAACGGCTCTGTAAGCATCTAAGTTTATTTTTCTTTTCTCTGTTACCTGATTTTGCTACTTCTCCCTTAAAAGAGTGATCTAAACTATTGTTGGCGTGCAGTCAACCCTTTACTGATGTCCCTATTGTTATATTTGTTTTCCTCACAAGTTTCTGGTCAGAAATAATCTTATGGTATTTAGTAGGTTTCTTGCAAAGAGTGGGAACTTTAATGCCAAGCAGACTTCCTGGGCTATAATCTAGAAGCATTTTGCTCTGGGCTCAATTCCCACAATGGGAAGAGAATTATGAAAGTGTGCCTAGAGTGCTCAGCACTGTGCATGGACCATGGGAAAGTTCAAATCAAAACTAATGCCTGTCCTCCTTTGAAGGCTGACCTGGCAAGCAAGTGGAAAAGATGCGGCAGAGCATCCTTGAAGGCGTCAACATGAATCATCCGCCACCTTCTGCTCTGCTTCCCTCGCCTACATTCGTGCCTCCCATGGTGCCCTCTCTCTACCCTGTTTCTCTTTATTCCAGAGCCATGGGCTCATTTCCACCTCCCCCTCAAGCAAGGAGTCGAGGGTTTGCAGGTCAGTATCTAAGATGATGTGTCATCTAATGTATCTTGTAATTATAATCAACACTCCAGTTTACTGCCAGTGGCAGAGTCAACAATTTCATGTATATCTTACTTTGAATCCCACACTACAGTGTAATAGTTTGACAGGTAGTTATAAATGTTGTATCCTGCAAAAGAAAGTCTAGTGAAATCCAAGTCCATTCTCAATAGTGGTGGTTGGTTCTCAGTGGTTTGATTCTTATCATCCAAAGTCATGTGGTCTGGACTGGTGGAAAACCAAGAATCACTTGTCACTTCCTTATTTTGATGGTTATAATTCATATGAACTGTAGCATGCTTGCTGCTAGTTCATTCACTCAGGCAGTTGCAGGAATGTTTGTTAAGAAAAGAATTGGAAGTACATGTCAGTATTGGAAGATGACAGTAGCTTGATGTAGCTGTATTCACTCTAGGGATAGAACTGATACATTACCTACCTTCAGCTCTAAAAGCATGGAAAGAAATTTGATTAAAGGATTATATCTTTTTTTTTTTTTTTTTTTTTAATGAGTACACTGTAGCTGTCTTCAGATACACCAAAAGAGGGCATCAAATCCCACTACCGATGGTTGTGAGCCACCATGTGGTTGCTGGGAATTGAACTCAGAATCTCTGGAAGAGCAGTCAGTGCTCTTAACTGCTGACCCATCTCTCCAGCGCCAGGATTACAGCTTACTACAGAAAACAAGTACATACATGCATGCATGTATAAAGTATGGTGACAGCCAAGCTTCTGTTTAATAAGGAATAGACAAGCATGATTCAGGCAACTCAAATCTTGATATGTTAAACAACTTGCTTCTGGTGAAACAGGAGTTTTGTGTGTGCATGTTGGTTGGGGGAATCATCCTAGGACTTTAAACATTCTAGACTGGCATTCTAGCTACATGCATCCCCAGCTCTGAAACAGGATAAACAGTAGGGATATTTTAACATGAACTAGCAAGAGTCTGTCATCAGATAAGTGTATCTTTGCTGTTGAACATGTGTAGTATGTGTTTCTCTTCTATTTAAAAATAGTAAAGCTGGTGTCTGCAGATGGGATGGATCCCTAGGTAGGACAGTCTCCAGATGGCCTTTCCTTCAGTCTCTGCTCCATTTTTTTTGTCCCTGTCTTTCCTTTGGACAGGAACATTTTCTGGGATAACAATTTTGAGATGGGTGGAGGTGGCCCCAGGGGGATGATGGATGGGGGGGTTGTGGAAGGGTAACTGGGAAGGGGATATTAATTGAAATGTAAACAAATAAAATGATTAATAAAAAAAATAGTAAAGCTGGAAGTTGAACTTAGTCTTTTAGGGTCCCATAATGCAGCAGTTATATTTAGCTCAAGTATAAGAGTTAGCCCCCTGGATAGTCAAGTCTTATAAACCAATGAGCCAACCATTCCATTCCTTTCAGCTGACTTAAGTGATCTCTGATTGTCTCTGTGTTAAAGAAGGTGGAACTGGGAGGGCAACATGATGAGAAGGATGAGTGAAGATTTATAGTAGAGAGGATTGTATGGATTTGATCAAAACACATACGTGTGGATGAAATTTTTGAATTCTTTAAGAAAGGAAAAATATATTTGGTGCTAGAAAAAAATGTTTCTACACAAATTCCTATTATGAGGCTGGCTATATAGGTGAAAAAAATCATTCACTTCCACTCCAGTTATTAAAGTGGATCTAAAGAGAGATCTTCAATCCTCTTCCCTGCATTAACTTCCTTTGATATTACAGTCTTATCACAGAGAAAGGGGGATAAGAATAGATAGATTGTGTAGTATCTTTCATTCATTTCACCTCTTGTTCTATCTTGCACTTGCTGTCCACCACTGCTATTCTTCAATTACCAGGTCTCCATCCAATCCCACCCCAAGGAGGAAAACTGGAAATTGCTGGCATGGTGGTGGGCCAGTGGGCTGGCAGCAGATCTTCCAGAAGCCGAGGATCCTTTGGCATGCAAGTGGTTTCTGTCGGTGGGCCAGGAAAGGGGTATGTACTTGAATGGGTTGGTCTGAGCTAGTGTCTCTTTAGGAATATACCCAGCTATTGAATCCTTCTATTAAGGTAAGATGTGTTAATCGAATATCATACTTGAAATAAGCTTTAACTGTAGCTCATCAAATATGTAACAGATGCTCTGCTTGATAAAAAGAGTTTTTGTGCCGAGGACAACAAGGAACAAAGAATAATTCAGTACAACATAAAAATGGTAGAAGTAGATGTTTGCAGTGGTAATACTAAAGAGAGTCATCTAAATTAACAAGACAGAATGAGCAGTAAAACCAAGTGAAAATGGAATTTGGGCTTCATGTGTTCTCATGGTAACTTTTCTCCCTCTTGCTAAAGACATGGAAAAGAACAGGCTGGTAGAGGATCCAAAGGTCACAAAAAAGGAAATAAACAAGTAAGTATATTTCTTGAGATTATCCTTCTGCTTTCACATCTTTTGCCCCTTCTGGCTAAAGTACAAGAGATTATGGCAAGCATAGAAAGATGAGCTGCCTGGGGACAGTTTTCATGCCTTTTCTAGCCATTTGATTTCAGTGCCCACTTCTCTGGTTTGGTGGTCAGTAAGCATTTGTCTCCCTGAATGGTTCCCACTGGGCTGCAGAGGCTGTTTTTTTCTGAATGAAAGGTCACACAATAGAAACCAGGTACAATGTCGTGAAGACATTATACTAGTTACAATGTGCCTTGTATCGTTGTACTGTATGCATCTAGAAGGGAACAGAGTGACACTGACAGCAAATTGTCTAAAGCCTGTCTGAGTATTGAGTGCCCAGCAGAGATGCTTAGAAAACTTGCCTTGCCTTATGGAGATGGAAGTATTGCTATTCTGCTCTCTTTCTCTCTCTCTCTCTCTCTCCTCTCTCTCTCTCTCTCTCTCTTGCTGTGTGTGTGTGTGTGTGTGTGTGTGTTTCTAGAGCTTGAACCCAGGGCTTTGCACATGCTAGGCAAATGCTTTTCCACTGAGCTACACCACCAGCTTTCACTTATTTGTGTGTATGCGCACATATGTGCAGGAGTGAATACATATGTATGTGGAGTCCAGAAGTAGGTATTAGTTGCCTTTTGTCACTTTCCACCTTTTCTCCTCTTTATTCCACTCCACTCCTTCCTCCTCTCTTCTTTCCTTTTCTCTCTTCTCTCCCTTTCTCTTTCTTTCTTTGAGACAGGATCTCACTCTAGAACCCTAGATAGCCTAGAACTACCTTATGTAGACAAGGCTTGCCTCACAGAGATCTACCAGCCTCTGCCTCCCACCTGCTGGTATTAAAGGTGTGTGCCACTATGCCAAGCTGTCATCAGATATCAATCCAAATCTATTCTCCTATATATATCTATACTTCACTCTATCAAAAATAAGATATTATTTATTAGTCCAACTATTAGCCAGAAATACCTTTAATCCCAGCACTTAGGAGGCAGATCTATCAGCCAGTAGATCTTTGTGAGTTCAGGGCAAGCCTGCCGTTTATAGTGACTTCTAGATCAGTCAGAGATACATAATGAGACCCCCTCTTGAAGTAAAAACGATAAATAAACAAATCTAACTATTTAATGTTCTTTTGCTGTTATTTTTAATCATCATTTTTATTGATGTGAGAGTGGAGAGAGAATTTCACTATCATAACTAAGGAGCTGAAAGCTTGAAACATTGGAATAGCTGCTACTCACACATCTATTGGATGTGTTTGCAAGTTAACAGGAACAGAGGGGCTGCACTTAAGTGAATAACTACCCGTAACATTTAAAATAGAACTTTAACTCCAAAGACACGCTCTTAGCTAATGTTGTAATTGTCTCATGTTGCTTAGATCCAAATTCTTTCTTCAACGAGTCACCCAAATAACAAGGCCAGAAGAGGCATTTGAACATTTGCTGTTTCTTGCTGTTGTTGATTCATGAAAGGAGTTTAAGTTTTAGTTAAATGTTATAAAAATTTCAGCAAATTGCCTGGCTTTGGTGGCCTACACCATTAATCCCAACACTTGAGAGACAGAAGCAGGCACATTTCTGTGAGTTTGAGGCCAGCCTGGTCTACAGAATGAGTTCTAGGACAGCCAGGGATCTCTTGTCTCAAAACAAAACAACAATATGTTTTAAAGCATGTGAGTTGTGTCGTCACTGTATCATCATTGCTGCTGGATTTCAGTTCTTAGGACATTATCAGAAGGCCTGACTTGTAGGCTTTCTGCTATTTCTGAAGACTTCTCAAGCTACCTTGTGAACATGCTTGGAAAAGCCCAGCCAGTTTGCGATTACCATTTCCACCAAGTATCTCTTGTTTTTGACAGGGCTCTTCGGATGTAATTTCCAAATCCGTGGAGCTTCATCAGAGTCGGGCCCGCTCACAGGTGAATGGAAGCAATGGCACATTGATTGTGGAGGAGAAGAGTGATCCCCTTCCAGCTCCATCCCAGTGCGCCTTA
This sequence comes from Mastomys natalensis, assembly GCA_021653895.1. NCBI lineage: Eukaryota > Metazoa > Chordata > Mammalia > Rodentia > Muridae > Mastomys > Mastomys natalensis. Next base: position 29,757 of record JAJTUV010003561.1, read on the forward strand.
TCCAGAGACAGTAATGTGTGTAATAATAGCGATGACCACTGCCTCCCCGTGAAGAATGGAGAGAAGAACCATGTGCAAGAGCAAGAGCTAGAAGCTGTGGCCCAACAGAAAGAGGAATGATAAACTGAAGATGGTTGCACTTGTCAGGGGGAGGAGAAAACGATACTTTTCTGATTCTAGGCCCAAGTTAGAGGAGGATAGAAATCTTTACCCTATATTTATCCTGGATTTTCAGGAGATATTTATGTATTGTATCTACCTTTCCATCCCTATTTTCTCTGGCTCCAGACTTAGAACCTGGTAGGTTTCTGGTTAATGATGACTAAGCTCCAATTCTCAAATATACAGCACCAATATTTTCTTCGTACCTACTGGAAGTCTAGTGAGGCAGTAACTGTCAGAAAGCAGATATTATCACATAAGTCCTATGGAAAAGTTCTGGCTGTGGTTTTCTGAGTATTTGATGTGATAGCTCATTTATAAACTTACATGAACAATACAGGGTTGAAAGATAAGCTGCCTAAGGGTTCCTGTTTTTTTTGTCTTTGGGGTAATGGAACCTTCATATCTAATCAATATCCTCCTTACTCTCTCCCCTAACTCACCCACCCCAGGATTTTGTATACCACCTCTAGCTCTGGCCTGACAATCAGATAGGTAGATGTTTTCAGGGAAGTAGACAGTGTTGGTTTGAGTTATTTTATTTTTTATTTTATACACTTAAAAAAAAAAACTACAATGGCCTTTGTGCTGGGAGATTCAAGTGAGTCCGAAAAGTAACTGGGCAGATTTTTCCTGCCTTCCAACCAGTGCATTGTTTATAAAATAGAAGCTATGGTGCAGTTCACTCTCTGCTGCCCACACTCTAAAAGGGTGGGAATCAATGTTATGAACTGAGTACAAAAGGGACTCAAAGACTTTATGTGTGTGTACATGTGTATAGCTGTGTGTGTGGGTGTATATATGAACATGTGTATCTATATGCATACACATACCCTTTATATAAGAGACAGATCTATTTATCTATACATATTTTATATATATAAATGTGTGTATACAGATATATATACACATACATACATGGTAAAGTTCCAGAAGATTTACTGAATTTCCCAGAAATGCTTCCACTGCTATGGAATGGTGGGTTTCAAAAGACCATACTTTAAATCTGAAATCCTTACTAAGTCACAGCCTATCACAATTATGAGAAGATGGGCTACTCTAAATCAGACACAAAGTACTTTCCAGAGATTGCCTGTTCAGAACAACAAATACTTCACTTTGAACAGAGCCCTCACATCCCATATGGTGAAAACAGGAGGTTGAGATGGGATTGGGAAGAGTTGCACATTTCTTATGAAGGTCTGGAGATAGAAAAGGGATAGGAGGTAATTTCCATTTGAAAAGGCTTTCAGCCAACTTGGAAGAAATGTCTTTTGGAACTCCAGGATCAAATTGGCTTCCGGCAAGAACTAACTGACATGAATCCAAGGAGGGAAAACTAGCATTGGAATGATGGGGTGGGGAGATGTGAGGAAATTGGACAATTTGATTTTACATGCTTAGATTGTTTCATTTATTCATTGACATTTTGACTACAGGATCTTTTCATTTGCTTTGCAAGGAAGATGTTAGAGAACTTGGCCAGGGATTTGAGAGGCATTCTATAAAAGATTCTCAGTCCCTGTGGGGCCAAGATCTGCCCAGGATAAAAAGGCTCTTCCTCCTTGCTGGAGATAATCTTACGAAAACCTTGATTTCCAGTTTCCCTCATTTTGGGCAGCCAAAATACAAGGGATGGAAACAAGGCTTGTAACAAACTAGTAGTATATCTTCATTCAGGAATTGAGGCTTCTAGCCATACACATCTCCTTTTGGACTTTGATATTCTTGCCCAAGAAATATCATTTCTACAAGAATATAACTGACTAGACTCCTAGCAGGGTCCTCTATTTTTGGGGAAAAAAAACCATGCATCTTAACTTACAATAGATTCTTGGTGATTTTTTTCCAGACAACCAGAAGGCTATGTTTGCTGTCTGCCCATTCGTCTCAAGAAACTAAAATGTCTTGGGCTGTTTAACCCAAGTCTAACCCAGTTTAAGAGAACTCACAATTTTCAGGGACATGAACCCTACTATGCCTTGCCCCTTGCCCAGACATTTCTTAAATAAAGCTAATAAAGGTGGCAAGAGTATATATATAAGAAGAATAAAAAAAAAGTCTATAATACTTCCTCTTTGAAACGAGCTCCCCTGATTTGGTTCCCTTTCTGATCTTGGACCTACTCATCCTTTTGCAATACCTTGAAGTTTAGGACTTTTATATCCAGTAAGGGAAGGAATTCATGGAAAATATAGATGGCTTAGAATCACCTTCTGAGCCACAGAAGGATGACTCCTTTGGAGCTCTAAAAGTAACCAGAATCACACTGAGTGAGTGAATGGTTAGATATAATGGACAAATATTGAATAGGAAGTACTTGGAGTTAAATGTTAGAGTATCTTCAGTTGCTGTTTCTGTGCATCGTGAGTCGATCTGACACAGTCAGATGACAGTATTGTTAATTCTTACATCCTTCTCACAACAGAAAGATTTATTTTGTAGCCATTCACTGTGAGAGGTAAAATTGCTGCTTTGACAGAAATGATTCCAGTTTGCCAAAAGACTTGCTTTTCTCCCTTCCACAAACCTCTGCTTCTCCCTAGCCTGCCCCAGGATGAATCAGGTGACTTACTTCCAACTTTGAATTTTGTTTTGATTGAGCGTTTGGGGTTTGGGAAGTTACAAGAAAGAACTACAAAGGATTATGTTCCTATATTTCAGTGTACCTACCAAAACACACAATTTAAAAGTCAGGTTTGTTACTGAGAAATGAACTTTTTCTAATTGGAAGACAAATTGGGGGGCCTTTGCTGTACCTACTTGAGGTTCCACTTCTGATTCTCACTGGCTGCTCTTGGACAAAGTCATCCTGGAATCCCCAGAAATGACTGCTTTACCTTGTAGGGACACAGCAAAAACAAAACAGAACCCTAAACCTGTTTTGTGCAGCTACTGATTGCTAAGGTCTTGCAGTTCTTCTGCCTGTGTGTCTTCGGGTTAGCCTGTAACTCCTACCTTTTTAAGTGACCAGTCCTAACAGACTTCTATTTGTTTTAATCATTTTCACTGTACATAGGTAGGACTTCAGGCATATTGAAGCCCCCCAAAATGGCACATTCTTTGGCTAGGGACATTTGATTTTTGTCTCCATTTGGATTTTCTGACATTGTTGGCCCAAATACCCTAATACTTTCATTACTGAGAGGAAAAAAAAAAACAGACAAGTATTGGGGGGAGGAGATGCAAAACTGCTTATGTAGGATAGAAAGAATAAGAGTAGCCCTTTGGGTATGATGATTCAGTCCTTTGAAACCTTAGAAGGCCCCTGTGGGTATTCAGTGTCACCCTTTGAGCCTCTAACCATCCCCACCCGTTGAAATGACAGTACAAGTAGACCACAGTTTAAAGTAGTTAGTCTAATTCTACTAAAGGTTTAATCATTATTCTTCACTTTCAGATGCATATTTCCTAAATACTCTCGGGGTTTTGGGGGATAAGTTTTCACTCTTCCATTGTGTGTCCTCTCAGTTTTCTCCTTCCCATCTCTCTGGCTTCTTCTTTTTTTAATGTTCTCTTTTCGTATCGATGTAGTCTGCTGGTACAGATAGCTAATGCGCCTATTCCCCTTTTATTGCTGATTATCTTCAATATTGTCTGAGGATATTTTGATGTTCTAAGAAAATGTCACTTTTTACAAAAATCATCTTTTCTAAGTTAAAAGCAAACGAAAACATCCCCTATGCTGGGGTGCCCATTTCAGCTTTTGACATTGTCCCTGTACTTTTATAGATGACTTTTTGTCCGTGTTGGTAGTAAATAATGGCTAGTGAATTTTCATGTAAATGAAGCAAGTTAAATATTTCAGATTTTATTAATCTCTCATAACCCTGCCAGATCTGATGAATTCATTTTAATTACTTCCCAGAAGGAATTTTCCTCCTGCCTTTTATTTTATTCTATTTTTAGACTAACGTACTAGATTAAAAAAAAAAAAACAAAAAAAAAAAAAAAAAAAACAACAAAAAAAACTTTAACTGCAAAGAGTCAGTGATTTTTTAGTGCTCCCTGATAAATGATGTTATTGACAAAAGTAAAAAATTCTTTTGTTGTTGTTTTTTTTTTTTCTGTGCTCTTGACAGTGTGTTTAGTGGATGGATAATACGTATTTCTCTTTGCCACTCCCAGATTCCAAGTTCCCTGCCTTTGGGCCCACCTCACCACAAAAGCTCCATAGTTTATTAATGTAAGTTTGAGTGGACGCTTCTTGGGGGAAACTGCAGGACTTAATGGAAATGGCTCAGAAAGGAATGAGAATGGCTCAGGAGTTCTGTGATGGAATTTGATCTGTTGTTCTGTTAATGCTGATGGAAAGAAACTTACAGCGCTTAATAAAAGTCTATTCTTTTAGTTTAAAAAACGCAAAATGATTTTGAGTGTGTGAAGTTTGATTTCTTCTCCCATCTCTGGTTTCTTTCTGCAAATAGAGAATATTGTTTTCTCAATATAGAAGCATTACACAGAGATTTAAGAATCTGTAGAGTGTCAGGGCAAGAGCCCCTGTATGTGAAGAGTATATTTGGTTTCCTGGCTAACTAATTTATTTTGATGTCCCGAAAGCACCTTTGACTCAGCATTTTCCAAACTGAACCCATCTTTCCTTCTGAAGTCTGTTTATCTCCAAACTAGACTGTGGGATGTTAACCTAGACTCATGTCTTTCCCTTATGTCTCAATTTTAATTTGTGACAGAATCTATTGGTAACTCAGCTAGATCACTCATCATTCCTGTCCTCAGTCCTGTGACTTAGTCCAACCTTCATCACACATCATCCACACGGTTGCAGCTGCTCCTCATTCTTCCTCCTAACCAGATAATTGTAAGAAATATTTTGTGTCTTAGCAAATGTACCCTTTCTGCTTTAAAGAACCTATATATTTTTTAAGTTTGTAAAGAGATCTATGGCAGTAGAAAGTTGAGAACCATTGCTTTAATCTACCACAGTAAGGAATATTCCAGATTAATATATCCTGGGACTAGGGAAGTGACTCAATGGATAAGAGCACTTGTTGCTCTTACAGAGGACCTGGGTTGGGTTCTCAGCATCCACATGTTGGTTCATAACCATCTGTGACTCCAGTACCAGGGGATCAGAGTCCTTCTTCTGACCTCCAAAGGTACCAAGAAGCATACATGTGGTGTACAGATATACAAACAGGCAAAATACACAGAATAAAATAAATCTTTTTTAAAAAGTAATAAAAACAAAAATTCATCTAACACACTGCACAAAAAATTCCATGGCTCTTCATTATCTGACCAACCCTTGACAAGTTTTCTGGCCCCTTTCCTTCCTTCCCTATTCCAGTCTGGTGAGAATAAAGTTTACTCACCATCAATTAAGTTGTTAATACCTACCTGTTGTATTACAAGAATTTTCCTGGGAAGACTTTACCCCAGATAGGGAGTCCACAACAGACCACTGTATGGATATCACCAAAGTCCAACTCAATGAACCAAACCAATGAGTTTTATTTGGGTTACTTACAGGAATATAAGTGACTGGTTACTTACAGGAACAGAAGTGACTCAAAACAGCGGCATCATCAAAGCCCACTTCAGCATGGGTGACAGCTCACAAAAGCTTGCAACCTGGAACTTACTGCACAGCCTGCAGGAGTGACCTTTCAACGTGACTCTGGTCTAAATGTCTTCCAGGCAGCTCATCTGGTCTCTGCTTCTTCCAGGCAGCTAGTATGGTCTCAGTCTTCTTTGTAGCTTGTCTTATCTGAGAGTGACTCTCGCTGTCTTTATTGCACTCAAAACACCCATACATATAAAAAAATTAACTAAATTGTTTTTTTGAGGGTGGAGAGAGATGACTCAGCACTTCAGAGCACTTGCTGCTCTTTCAGAGGACCCAGGATTTGGTTGCCAGTACCCAGGACAGTGGCTGGCACCTGCCTGTAACTCCAGCTCTACTGGATACCATACTCGTCCCAGCCTCTGCAGGAACCCACACTCACTTGCACATACCCAGATACACGTACACACATAATTTTAAATGAATTCTTAAAAAAACAATTAAGCTTTGGAGCACTGGATCGATGGGTCAGCAGTTAAGAGCCCTTAACTGCTCTTGCAGAGGACACAGGTTTGGTTCCCAGCACCCAGATGGCACTGCTCATAATCATAACTAAAATTTCAGGGATCTAGTGCCACCTTGTGACCTCTGTGGGCACCAGGAATGTGTGCAGGCAAAATACTCAAATACATAAAAAAAAAAAATCATTTTTAAAATTGGGATTGGTGGAGGTGGGGAGCACTATGTCATCTTTGAGCAATAGAGAGATCTTAGATCCTGAAGCTAAGACCCTAGAACATCCTTACTACTAATGCCTCATATGTACAAATTATAAAAAGGATATACCTGAACCTAAGGGGGAGGGCTAGAAGCCTGCTAAGGTTTGAGAACACTTTATCTTTAAATGAAAGTTATTGTTTATAATACTTTGTTTTGTGTAGGTTCACTATAATAACTACAGCTATCTTTTTCTAGTCTTTCATTTTGGGGAGTTGAGACTCAGAATTTCACAGTAAGAAATCTTTGTCATTGGCTTTTAAAAGTTACTATTTATTTAGGACCTGTTATGTACTGAGCATAGGGCTGGACCCTTGAAAATTATCTCTAATCTTCAAATAACCCTACAAAGTAAGTCTATCCCTACTTTACACATGAGCAAAACGTTCAATTATACCCTACTTCAGACCCAACTAACAAGTAATAAAAGCAGGCATGTAAATCTAACTCTGTTTTGACTTAATATGTCTAAATGGAGTTGTGGTCTAATCATTACCATTATAAGGTAATAGGAATTATCTGGCCAAAGGTACCTAGTATATTTGACTAATAATATATGTCTGCTTACTCAGTTATTCTTTCCTCTCATTGAAATTAAATCCAGATTATTCCATTGGGCACCTGCTCCCTCCTATCTCAGAGATAGAAGTGACTTAATCATCAGTCTGAGCCACCAGCCAGGGAGCATACACTAGCTGGTCTGAGGCCCCTGACACAGTTGTTACCTTTATCATAAATTGCCTGTGTATTTTGGTTTTCTTATGGAACCTATTTATTCCATTGATCTAATTATTTTCTTATACTAAATTGTTTTAATAATTTTAACTGTAGTATTTTTAAGAATTATTTATTTATTTCATTTATATGAATACATTGTAACTGTCTTCAGACATACCAGAAGAGGGCATCAGATCCCATTACAGATGGTTGTGAACCACCATGTGATTGCTGGGAATTGAACTCAGGACCTCTGCAAGAGTAGTCAGGGCTCTTAACTGCTGAGCCATCTCTCCAGCCCCTAACTGTAGTAATTTTAATATATGACAGAACAAGTTTTCTTTTTTATTTTTTTCACTTGTGTGTGTGTGTGTTTATGGAGAACAACTTGCCAGAGTAACTCAGGTCATCAGATTTGGTAACAAGGGCCTTTACCCACTGAACCATCTTACCTGCCACTAACAGAATGAGTTTTCTAACACTCATTTTTCAGAAATATTCTAGTTATACTCCCATGTGTACTTTTTTGGGTATGTATTAGTATGATTTATTGGGCCAGTATTTTTTTTTTATAATTTTTGTAGCTAGGGATAGACCCTAGGCCTTGTGTGTGCTAGACAAACATTCTACCACTGAGACATACTTCCAGACCCAGTAAAGCTTCTGAAAATTAAAAACCTGGGACTCTCTTCTAGACATGATTTAAATACAAATTATAAAATATGATGCTCTCATGCTTGCAATATTAACATTCAAGAGAGTCAGAGAAATCAATATGAGTTAAAGGTCAGCCTGGGTTTCTAACCTGGGGTTCAACGAGATAGTCTAGTTAGCTCAAGGCATTCTGAGATACAGTGTTTAAAACCCTATCTCAGCAAAACATAATGTTCTATACTGTTTTAAATAACATTCCCCCCAAATTTCATGAGACTTGTGTCATTATTGGAAAGTGTATTGCAGATATTACCACATTAAATAAGGTCATAGTATGTCAGGGTAGGTCCAATCCAATGACTGGACAAGAAGAAATTAAAGCGGTTGCACATGCCTGAATTCCCATGACTCATGAGGGTGAGGCAAGGCCAGCTTAGACCACATCTCAAAAACAAACGATGGCAAAAGGAAACAGAAAGCAATTCAGACAGACACACAGAGAGAGTACACTGCAGGAGCAGTCATAAGTCTACAAAGGCAAGCAATGTCTAGGCTGAGGGTAGAGCTCGTTCAGTAGAGCTCTTTCTTAGCATTCATGAAGAATGCTGTGTTTCATCCCTAGCACATATAGACTGGATGTGGTGGTGCACACTTCTACTCCAAACACTAAGAAAGAAAAATTAGGAGAATTATAAACTGAAGGTCACCCTTGCCTACACAGGGAATCTGAGACCAGGCTGAGCTACAGGAGAATCTGCCTTAGCAAAAAAGTCAAGAATTGCAACCACCAAAATAAGAGACAAGAAAGCAGCCCTGTCAGCAATTTGATTCTAGGCTTCTTGGCTGAAGAATTGTGAGACAATAAATTTCAGTTGTATTAAACCACCTAGTTTATAATATTTTAATAATTTTATTTATTACTTTTTTATGTGTACTAGCATTTTGCCTGAATGTATGTCTGTGTGAGGGAGTTGATCCCCTGGAATTAGAGTTGTTAACAGATGTGAGTCTCCGTGTGGTTGCTGGGAATTGAACCTGAGTCCTCTGGAAGGATGGCCAGTGCTCTTAACTTCTCATCTATCTATCCAGCCCCTAGTTTTTTGTTAAAGTACTCAGAGGAAGTTAATACATACTCTATGTCTGGTATTTTTTAATCTCCATGTGGTGGGTGAAGGTTATGCCAGTGTGTAATGTGCGCTTAGCATCTTAGCATGCTTGACATCCTGAGTTTCTTCCCTAGTACCACCACCACCAAAATATATCTGGGACAATGAAGTGATGGCTCAGTAGTAACCAGTGTGTGTGTGTGTGTGTCCTCTTCCAAAGGACCAGAGTTTGATTCCCAAGAAATATGTCAGGTAGTTCACAATCACTGTAACTCCAACTCCAGAGAGCTCCAACCCCTCTGACCTCTGTAGGCACTTGCAGTCATTGGGCACATACACATAATTAAAAATAAATCTTTAAAATTCTAAATGCGATTTTGATATACAGCTAGTGTTGAGAGAATGGAACAAATAATAATTTGAACACTTTGTCATGACCATAAGCAACCTGGGGAAGAAATGTGGGTATTTTTCATCTTATAGTTTGTAGTCCGTCATCTAGGGAAGTTAGGACAGGAACCCTGGAGCAGGAGCTGATGCAGAGGCCATGGCAGAGTGTTGCTTACTCATGACACCAAGGACCACTAGGGTGGCACCACCTGTAGTGGGCTGGGCTCTCCCATATCAGCCATCAATCAAGAAAATACACCACAGCCTTGCCCACAATCTAGTGGGTGCCTTTTCTCAACTGAGGTACCTCTTCCAAAATGACTCTGGCTTGTGCCAAGTTGACATAAAACTAGCAGCACATCATCTTCTACTCAATCTTTTCTTTCTTCCTTTTTTTTTTTCTTTCTTTCTGAGATTTATTTAATGTATGAGTGCTCTGTCTGCATGTACATCTGTATGCCAGAAGAGGGCAGCAGATCCTGTTACAGATGGTTGTGAGCCACCGTATGGTTACTGGAAATTGAACTCAGGACCTCTGGAAAAGCAGCCAGTGCTCTTAACCACTGAGCCATCTATCCAGCCCCCTTCAATCTTTTCTTAAATACTATAGAAAAACATATCAAGTGAAATAATTATTTGGAGAAGGAAATCCTGATGCTAAGAACAAAAAATAGTTCTATCCCTGTTTCATATTTGTATTAGACTTTCATTGCTATGACAAAATATTCAACACAAAAAACTTAAAAGAAAGATTTGTCTTGGCTCATGGCTCAGAACCACTGCATGGTCAGCTTTTAGGTCTTTGGTGAGGTTGAACATCATGCTGGAGAGGATGTGATGACGCAAAACTGCTGACGTCATAATAGCCAGGAAGCAAGAGAGCAAGAAGGAGCCAGGAATATGACAAACCCTTGAAGCACACATTCAGTGACTTACTTCCTACTAGATCCCACCTCCTAATATCCATGACCATCCAACAAAGCCTCGAGTTCTACATAATAAATCCGTGAGTGATGATCCAGGCTTTTGTTAATATCCTCATGAACTGGAAGGCCCGGCTCTTGGTAAACAAGCCTTCAGGGAACATTTCACACTATTAAATTCCCTAAAGGAAACTCAGAGAGATTATCTTTGATGAAAATAAACCTGAGTGATAATGATATAGTACATCCTAGAGCAGGGGAGGGTTCTAACTGTGGTGACCAGGACATGACTCTGACAAAGCAATATTTGAGTTAAGCTGTGAAGCTGGCAGCCATAAGAAGATCTAGGAGAAGACAGTACCAGAAAGGAGAGAAAATAAAATGAGTTTAAGATTAAAATTAAAGATTTAAATAGAATGCACTATAACAGAATGAGGAAAAAAAGATAATATAGTTGTTACTTGAGAGAAGGAATATCTTATAAACAACAAATGGTCTCCACCCATTGTCTCAGAGGCCAGTGTGCTGAGCAGCAGAGCCTTTGGGCCTCTCCTGTCATCCAGAGGCTAGCATGTCTGCACCATAGAGGCTTTGACCCCTACCCATTGCCCCAGAGGTCAGTGCTCCTTTAACACAGAGAGTTTGGCCCCTTCCTGTTGCCCCAGAGGTCAGTACATCCCAGGCTATTTCCCCAGACGTCAATAAGTCAAGAGGCTTTAACCCCACCCACTACGCTGCTGTTACCTAACCAAGGCTGGAGCACATCAGCCACCCTAACTATAAATTAACATTAGTAATCTCCAGCTTCCACAGCTTAATTTCATACATACCAGAATGCACTCCTGCTGTGTGGATGCACATCCCCCTCCTGCCTCCAGCATGCACTCTGGCTTATGAGAACTGAGATCATATGCTCCCAGTCCCACCATACACTCTGATTTGCTGCGAGAACTAGTTCCTGAGAATACACAGCTCTCAATTGCTGTCCCTGGTCTACACTACAGTCCTGTGTGCATAGAGGTTTATGCGGTCAGAATAAATATGACTTTCAGTTATCAGTGGACACCTTGTCACTTTACAAGCACCCTGGCTCATGAGTTCAGAGGATGAGCAATGCCTCAATTTCACCTCCTGCACACTTTCTCACTGTACTGTATATAGTCAGAGGTCATGCTACCCCTAGCCATGTGGGGATAATCTTAGCTATCCCATCCAGATATCAGCAACAAGTGACTCCACAATTGAAGTTCAAGTATCACCAAGCTGAGCCAACAAGAGCCAAACTGGGGAAACACTAAACACCAATTGAAATGCTCGCTCAACACAGGAGTAACAGAAATAGTTAACCAACAAATGTATTCTGGATGTGCCTGTTCCAGTGCAAAACCACAAGTTCCGTGAAAAGCCAAGATAACTTGTCTCCTTCAAAATTACCAGTACCAGCTGGGCAGTGGAGGCGCATCCCTTTAATCCCAGAATTCAGGAGGCTGAAGCAGGTGGATCTCTAAGTTCAAGGCCAGCCTGGTCTACAGAGCAAGTTCCAGGACAGCCAGGGCTACACAGAGAAATCCTGTCTTGAACCTCCCCCAACCAGTGCTCGTGCCAAACAAACAAACAAACAAAACAACAACAACAAAAAAATCCAGTACCATAGTAATGGTCACCAATGAGAGGGACTTACAAAAAAATTCACAATAAAATGATTACAACTATGTTCAGAGAACTCTCGAAGTCAGGCATAAACTCATGAATGAATTCAAAGAGCATACCAATAATCTCTTGAATGAATTCCAGGAGAACACAAATGGCTGCATGAAATTTGAAAGTCAATTCAGGATACAAAAATAGTATTCAATAATGACAAATACTGAAGAAAACCCAGATAGAAACCAATCTATAGATGAAAAAGGTATCAAATCAAAAATTTAAAAACCCAGGGGAAGGCCTTACTGGAACATGTGGAGGACAGAATATCAGGGCTTGAAGACAAGGTAAAGGAGCTGAATCATTCAAAGTCAGTGATAATTTTAAGAAAACGTGAGGTGCTTTTGGCAGTTGGTGGGTGCTAGGGGAAGAAGAGTCAGTTTTCTTCCACAGACTGGATCATGGTAGGTTACCCATGCTCCAGTAAATGGTGCTGTACAACCTTGCACACATAGGAAGCACTAATTAGAATCAGTGGGTTATTACAATTCTAAACATATATACACTGAACACCCAATTTTATAAAACAAGTATTACTAGATATTAAATCACTGATTAATCTCAACAGATTGTAGGTGATTTCAATATGCCTCCATCACCATCCAGATATAAAAATAGAGAAACACTGGAGTTAAATGACATCATAAATCAATGCACATAACAGACATCTACAGAACATTCCATCCAAACATTCAAGAATACACATTCATGTGAGCATCCATAGGACATATATGCTAAAATAGATCAAATAATAGGAAGTAAAGCAAGTTTCAAAAATATAGGAAAATAGAAATAATTGCTTGTATTCTGTCTGACCTCACTGGAGTAAAGATAGAAGTTAACAGGAAGTGAAACAACAGGAATACCCAAACCCATGGAGATTAAGCAACTCCCTTGGATAATGTGTGGGAGCAATTCCTTCCCTGGCAAGATAACTGAGCAGATAAAACCACTTCCTAAGGAAGCCAGAAAATATTAATTTGATCTTCTGAGCTCACAATGGAAGGAGAGAACCAGCTTCTGAAAGTTATCCTCTGACTTCCACAAGTTCACCACGGCACACTTCCCCACCCCTCCACTCCTCCCACCCCCTCACCCCCCCCACAGAGGGGAGCCATAATAATAACAGTGATACAGCCATAATAAAATGAAAATAATGGATGGAACCATTGAACAAACCAAGAAGGAAATAAATTCCTAGAAGAGAACACCTAAATCAATTAGATTCCATTGAAGGCAGATACAAGAGGGAATTTTATAGCTCTAAATGCATATGCTACAGAATACCTAACTTAATGATACATTTTTAAAAATTGAGCAAACAAAAACAAATACGCAAACTAGTAGATCAAAATAATTAAGATTATGGCAGAATTCAGTGAAATAGAAACAAACAACAGCAAAATAAATAGCAAGAATTGATGAAATGAACAAAATGGCTCTTTGGAAAGATGAACAAAATTGACAAACTCTTAACCAAATTCATCAAAAAATGCAGAAAAAAGACCAAATTGATAAGATTCTAGATGAAATGGGAGAGATTACAATAGATATCAATGAAATTTAGAACATATCATCATACTTTAAAAACTTACATTTATTCAAATTGGAAAATCTAAAAGTGGATGAATTTATAAATACATATTATATAGTAAAGTTAAACCAAGAAGAGATCATTTAAATTCATCCATAACAAGCAGCAAAATTGGTGCAGTTGTCTCTTCTCCCCACGAAAGCCTATGTCCAGATAGATTTAAAGTAGAATTCTAACCAAGCCAATTAAAGAATGAAAAACAATACTTGTCAAATTATTCCATAAAACTGAAGGAATGCTTCCCAACTCCTTTTCATGAAGCCAGCAAAAGTAGACAAAGACACAACAACAAAAATAATAACTACAGACCTGTTGGGCGCCGCCAGAGCCGCACCCTAAGATGGCGACTGACACCTACTGGCATACTGGTAAACATGCCCATAAATGGCGCTAGGGCTGTGCCTGACAGTGGCCTGATCTGATGTGCCTAGCCCGGGGCCTATAGGGAGAGGATACGTGGCCTGAGACGATAGGATCCCACCGAGGTATTTATGTGAGGCACGGGGAGGAGTCGGGGGCTCACCTTCAGCTTTTTTTCTGTAATTTATTGACTCCTGAGTAAAACCTGCTGTTAGAAGGAACTTGGTGTGCTTGTCGTATTTCCCTGCTGGTCAGGGTGGTCGGCGCAGTGCACAGACCAATTTCCCCAAAGAAGATACGTGTAAACATCTTTAGACAATAAAATACTTGCAATTGGAATCCAAGAATAGATTTAAAAGATCATTAACCATGATCAAGTTGGCTTCATTCTAGAGGTTCAGGGATTATTCACGTATGCAAATCAATGTAATTTATCACATAAATGGACTCATGGACAAAAGTCACATGATCATCTCAATAAGCGCAGAAAAGATGACATATATGATCTCCCTTCATGATAAAAAGCTCTGAAGATACTAAGGATTGAGGGAATATGGGGATTAGGGGAAGCCTTGAATATTTGAAGGTCTAAGTGTATTGTTAACCTGGACACAGCCAAGTCAAGACCAGATCCTCAGATCCATGGGAAAATTGCAAGACCTTCCTCCCAGGGTGAGGCTCAGAAGGATGGCAAAGCTGCCTTCTGGTACATGTGTGAATGTTGAAGTTGTGTGAAGAAAATATCCACTATAGCTTTCTACCCCTGGATATTTACTACCTGAAGATTGATCCCCTACAGAGACTGCTCTTAAAGAGATAAGCTAAGCTTGCTTGCTTTTTTCAGCCTTATATAAATAACCCCAACTCTGTTCAGCTGTATGCAATAACTCTACCTCTCTGTTTAACTGTATATAATAAACACACTGAGATTCTGGGGTGTTGCAGCTTCCCCATCAGAAAACCCAGCTTTACTGTGTACCTATGTGTTTCTTTTTATTCCTTTACTGACCCTGTTCCTAGAACAGGGTGAAAGAATGTTTGGATATAGCAAACACATGAAAGGACCTTTGATGAAGGTGTATAAATATGACTCTACAAACAATGGGAGACTAGCACTGAGTTTTGGTTTGCACTGCCTCACTATTCTTCATTAAAGACACACATGTATTGGTTCACCTTACATAGTGTTGTTGAGCTCAACTTGTGATAACACCAGCATTGAGAGAAACTCGCCCAAGAACTGTTCCTGGGCAGCTTGCTGCTTCTGAGGCTTTGCCTCAGGCCAGTTGGCGAGTCTGGCATTTTTCTTCAAGATTGGAACGACAGCTGCCTGGTTTCTGCTTGCTGGAAGGACTGGACTGTAGCTGCTGGTTGGTACCTCTTATCTGCCTGCCTAGAGGACTGATCTGCAGCTGCTGAATCATATTTGCTGTTTGCTATGGGACTGAAATGCTGCCCACAAAAATCGAGCTTGCCCCCAAAGAACTATTGCTGAACAGGTCCACTTCCCCCATATCCTAATAACTTTTCCACTACCTCTGCTGGGTGGTGGGCTAGAAGAGAGGTTGAACCCTTATTAAAAGTAGGTTGCAAAAAAAATTTATGCCTACAAGCTATCAGCAAGGAAACTAATGACCTCAAATGCTGACAAGGATGTGGACAAAAAAACTTTTTTTTTTTTTTTTTGGTTTTTCGAGACAGGGTTTCTCTGTATAGCCCTGGCTGTCCTAGAACTCACTTGGTAGACCAGGCTGGCCTCGAACTCAGAAATCCACCTGCCTCTGCCTCCCAAGTGCTGGGATTAAAGGCGTGCGCCACCACCGCCCGGCACAAAAAAACTTTTATTCTCCAGTGGTGCAAGTATAAAGTAGCACAGCCACTATCAGCATCAGTATGAGGTTCCTCAAAAAGTTAAAAACAGAACTACTATATGATGCAACTATACCACCCCTGGGCATATACTCAAGGGTTCCATATCCTACTATACTGTGGAATCTAAAGAGTTATATGCACAACCATGGTCATTGCTGTTCTATTCACAATAAGTAGGAAACAGAAACAGTCTAGATATCTATCAACTGAGAAACAATAAAAAATGGTGTACATATACACAATGAACTTGTTTTCAGTTGTAAAGAAAAGTAAAATTATGAAATTCACAGGAAAATAAGTAGAACTGGAAAATATACTGAGCAAAATAACTCAGGCCCCAAAAGACAAACACCATATGTTCTCTTTCATATGTAGATCCTAGCTTCAAAGTTTTAGATTTATGTATTCAAGTAAGACTGAGTACATGTAGAGACCTGAAGGCAAGAAAGGAGCCATGGGGCATGGGGGAAGGTCCTGGGTGAAAACACATGAGATATGAAAGTTGAGAGGGGAATACTATAATGCAAAGGCTTAAATTGGGATGGGGTGAGTAGCTGGGGTTGGGTGAAGGGCTAAACAAAACAGAATATAAAATCCAGGCCCGGTGGTGAACACCTTTAATCCCAAAACTCAGGAGGCAGAGACAGGTAGACAGATCTATTGTGAGTTTGAGGTTAGCCTGTTCTACAGAGTGAGTTCTAGGACAGCCTGAGAGAGCTACACAAAGAAACCATGTCTTGATAAACACACACACACACTACTTCATAAATTAACCAAAAATCTAATTAATAGAAAATAGAGTAGAACAGAGCAAAACATAATGAACAAAACAGAAGCCATAAAAAGTAAGATTGATATAAACATATCAAGTGACCATATCAATATTTATACTTCTTCACGGCAACACAAGCCATAAACAAGTATTGTGGTGGTTGATTTTGATTGTCAAACTGATTGGCTCTAAAATCAATTAAGGATGTGTCTTTTGACTAAGGTATTTCCAAGGTATTCCCAGGCAGGATTAACTGAGGGAAAACGACCTCCCCCATACCATACTATCTTCCACCTGTGACTCAGATACAGCGATCCAAAGAAAACAGTGTTGCATACCCGCCTGCCTGTATGAATGCCTGCCTTTCTTGCTGTCAGCTATGTCTATCTCTGCTCCTGCTGCTATTCTATGATAAGATCAGAATCCAACTTATTCAAGTTCCAGTGTGGACTGACACAGTGACATTCCAGGAATCTTCCCAGTGTTCAACAGTGATTGCTTCATGGACTGGGTAGCTACCAGGTTCTTAGCCTCGCCAGCATTCAGACTACCACTGTTGGATCACTCTCCTCAAAGGTATTTGAAGTGTCTCTATCAGACAAGTCCTCCTGTAAACACTCTGTAGTAGCAATAAAGATCTAGAAGTGTCTTAGTGTAGTAGAGTATACGAAGCCTGTACTATCCATAATGCATCGTCAGGCAAGTTCGCTGCACTCCCGAGTCACAGAGAGACTGGGAAAAGCCCAAAGTGAGCTCAAGAATCCGTTAGCGAGTCGTCTGAGGCACCTGACAGCTCACATCGTACCTCGAAGATTAGCTGTCCCGCCACACCACCTCACGAGATGTGCAAGCCCTGAGAGTCCGACCCTATCCGCCCACCCCCTCTGGCTTCAATTTGTTCCATATGCGGTTATGAGCACATTATATCTAGTTTGTGTCGCGTCAGCTCAGACGACTCCGCATCGATTGACACATAGTTGTACTCCAAGATAGCTTAAACAATCACAATAATGTACTAACAAACCCCCTCTACGTCTAGTATAAACAAAAGATACACAACCTACCCCCTTCCTACTAAATCTTGTATTGGACACTGGCCATAAAGACGACCAATATCCATACACTCTAAGCCATCCATTCTTACCCTATGAACCAACCCCCCACATTTAATACCGTTGTCCCATTTTGCTGGCTTTATAACCTATCGCCTGTCCAAGTAGTTGGGTCGCCCGATAACGGACTGTCGCCCGGGTTACCCCTTGTTAGAGGCCAATAGAGCGATGAGAAGAGCGATACAGGGCTGCACGTACCCACCAGGGAGGCTCGCTAGAGGAGAGGAGAGAGAGAGCTTAAACTATTAGAGTGAGAAACTCTATGGCATATGTGTGTAATCAATTGTTGTTTGTCTAGTCAATCTCTTCTTGTCTTGTTTGCGCTCTACCGACCATAGTCCATTGTGTTCTCTTTGTTTGAGGATCTCGTTGTTTTGTGTGTATGCACATCAATTCCAGATTGGATAGTGTATTCACAGAGTCTGTATATCTGAAAATGACTAGTGAAGCGTGCGCCGCTGCTTTCGTCTAGCTTCTGCGCACACTCTTCCTCTCCGTAAGGTATGTTAAGAGAGACAAATCTCTAGTGCCGATCGGCGCTTGGAGGTCACATTGTGTGCGGGGAGTAGTACGACCTATATGCCACGAGGCGTCTGTTTTGTTCTGATAATTGTTCGTCCAGAGTTACTCCATGAGAGCACAGCTATGACTCCGCGGAAGTACTAACCAGCTCGCACTTTGAAGTCCGTGCTTTGTAGTGTGCTTCGCGGATGTTTTGTTTTTGTTTGTGATCTATGGAGTTCTCCTACATAGAGGGCTGAGTACCAACCACGCCATTTATGGTATCACTAGTATCGCAAGTGAGGGCTCCTTAATAATCACAGATGAGACAAGAGAAGTTTGTAAGTTCTCTGAGTCCCTTGTTTTCGCCTGCAATATGCATTGACCTCTGGGGAAGAGACAAGTGGCTTGTACGACCACCATGATATAATAGCTGAGAATCCCATCATTCCATCGTGTGCTTGGGTCTTATATTTTCAGGTGCTGAATACTTGCCTGTGTAGGTGGTGCTCTAGTTCGTAATTGTCTTCTCTGTGTGCAATTGAGTCTAGTTTCTCGTGTGAGCACTGTGAGGATAACGTGTTGCGTTTTCGCGGTTGTCTGTGCTCCCAGTAATGTATCTCTGCGAGTGTAGACCCTCTGACAGATAGAGTCCAAATTATGACTCTGTTTCGCGCTAGTTGACTGTTGTGTTGCGTCTGCTTGCAGAGAGTCCCTTATACTGGAGTTCCCTGAGTCGCTCTGTTATTCTGTGACACTAGACTGTTGGCCGGGGTATTGGATACTCTGTCGCTGGATGGTTTGTGCTTGTAGACACTGTCCACTGTGTACAGAGCTATGGTACATGTGCTATAGTATCACAGTACATGTTTGTTGCACTGTGTGATGTTTACTCGGTGAGGTATGCTGAGAGGACCAAATCTATGTAGCATGTGTACCTATCCTGTTGTTTAGTGTCAAGACTGCGCAGATACTACTTATATACCGGCTGTGAAGAATCTTGTATCTAGGTAGAACTATGATCGTATCTCTCACTAAGCAACTCGTGAAGTCTCAATAGATAGCGATCTCAGCTACTCTAAAATAGTGAGTGAGCTCGCGCTCTAGTGGTGCGTCTGCGATAGATATGTGTAACGTCCTCGTTGCTGCCATGCATATCTGGCCTAGTTCACTCAGCCTCCCAAATCCTTGATAGTTATTTGCTTTTAACCGTCCATCTTCTTCCTATTCTTCAGCACGCTATCTGTTGCTGCAGATACTCTCGCCTGGTCTAAATCTGACCAGCACAACGATTCGGCTCTAAGATCCATTATCGATTGTAGTGTGACAGCCCTCGTTTTCCATACAGTTCTTCTAATGGGTTGTTCTGCGAACTTTGGTTAGATCGTACATGCCACGTTACTCCCTCGCTGGCTGCGTTCCTACACCTCGCTCACCTCAAGCTCCCAGCGCTACCGACGACTCCACGCCATTCACTCGTCTGTCCCATCGCGCAGCCACCAGAGCCGCTCACTGCGAGCTCCGACTCACCACTCACCAGTCCTTCGTCCAATGCCTGTAATGCTCAGAAAGTCGCACCCTATTTTAGAAGACATACTCATATGTACGCAGTCATGACCAATGTTACTTGTCTACATCATTGACCAGACCTTCTCCGCTGTTGTGCAATTCAAATACATTGTCTGCTGTACTAAGCTCATGGCATACTGCCTATCTCCCTTTTCACAAACATAAACGCTCGTGCCTCATACTCAATGACTCTAATACATGTCTCATTGACACAGAAGACACAAAGTGTCTTCCACGTCGTCTACCCCATATTTCCCACGAATTAGCCCCCCCCCCCCTCTTCCCCAAATTTAGTGAAACAATACACAGTTTCAAATGTTTGTCCGTACAGAGTGTTCTGTGCCCAACACAGCTACCCGCACGCATACATTGCTACACTCCCACCGTACTGCAACCTGTATAAAGATCCAGATATCCACCACCAACCGCATAACCCTTCAACCGCCCATTTATCAATACCCTTCAACTTTATAACGTGTGTCCTCCATACACCCACATGAAAAAACACCACTACCCTCTCCCCTTCGATCAAAAATGTAACAGTACAGTTAGTCCCACTTAGACCCTAGTAACTCTTCACCGCCAACATCAACTCATGATCTCCAATCTGTCTATCGTCCAGAGTCGACCAGAATGACCTAATTATTTGTCATCCTCCCCCTCGATAACCAATCCAAACACATGTAGCATACATACCGCTCTCTCCAACCAAATGCCAAGACCACTCATCTGATCAACTCTCCTACCTGTGCAGCCGCCCATGCCCTACCAAATGAGAGCTGTCCCAGCCCCAATCTAACAAATGACTCGCCTATATAAATAGACTACCTCATAATAAACACAAGAGAGACTAGATGTATCTCCATCCGACTGTCGTGACAGAGATGCTAGAGACCACACCACCCAATTACAATTACCCATAGAACATCAATCTTTTAACTATCAACCCATCCACCGCATACAGGATGACGCACTTCCCTTACCCTCACACCCTCGTAACCACAAACCTCCGCCTACACCCCACCCGTTCCTCCTCCCAATACTAAGTCCTAACTCCCACCTTGTGCCACCTGCAGACGTCAGATATAATATGTGATCATGTCAACCCACCTCCAGACTCATGACTCTCTACCCAACAAATCTCACCATCTCTATACATCCTACTCATCTCCACCTACCCTCTACTATACAACCTCTCCCTCCTCTGTCCTTGCTTTTATTGTGTGTCCAACCGTCTGTCCCAACCCTATAGAGTATATCCCTGTACCTCATCTATACTTGTGTGATACTCCACTTCGCAATGTCATAAGAGCTACGGCAACACTCTATCACCAGTCGTACAACACCTTGTCCTCAGTAACCTCTTACCCGCGCCAAGCGCTATACACCTGTCAACTCCCAGTAGAGAACTCCCGTATGCTTTTCGGTTCCCTCCTTCTAAATATAGTATGATACAACCTCCGTCTTATGTCATAACAGTACTTCCTCCCTAATAGCACCCAACCCGTCGAGGTTAGAATAGATTATATACACTTAGTTAATCGACGACATTAATAAGATTGCTCATGTCACACCATCTGAATCGTCTACAGTCGCGCCTCCACTCACTATCCAAGACTCTACTATTACCCCGACCTCTAACAACCCTCACCGTAAGACTGAAATTACTAGACACACTCCTCCACTAAGACCACACACACGACCATTAGAGATTAACCCCAGTTTGCCCCACCGCAATCCCAAACTAATAAATACACTTGCATGTGATCCATGAATTTCTATCCCTCATCATAAGAAAAATCTCTCCCTATATTGCTAAGACTCTCTCTGTTAAAATACCAATCCGTACATCCATCCCTACATAAACATCTAAGACCCCTCAATAGTACACCTCTCGCCATCTCACTACTCCTCACCTCAAGACACCTATCACCACCTCATCACTGCTCTCTTAATCAAGCCCACCCTACACACACACTACCACATCACTACCTTGCACACATCTTTACCGTTCCATTAAAATCTTAGTTCCTGTCACTCCGCACACAAATGCTCCTCCCTTGTATCCCGCCTTGTCATAGCAGACTATAAATCGTCCCATACCACTTATCATCCCCTGTTTCCTATACATATGATCACCCCCCATGAGTAATTCCCACACACTCATAATCGACCCCGCACCAATCCCCACGTCCATACTCTGCCTTCTAAAACCTATTCACATCCAATCTTCCATCACCTAACCTACACTCTGAATGACTAGTACCCACACTCACTCTTTGAACCTCTCTATGAATAGACCAACTGTTGTAAAAACATGCCTATAATCCAGTTCAATAATGTCCTCATACGAGAACTCGTGCACCCCTCATGTGTGTAAAATCATATTAAAAGACCCGTCTCTCACATAAAAAAACTCCGTCTATACTGTCCAACACTGAACACTATGAATACGATGTTCTTTATAGTCTCGTGCTGAATTCACCCTCACCCCACGTCTGCTTCCTCAGGTGCTTGATAGTCCCTACTACAAACATCACAACTACTATATTCCATAATGACGTCATCTACTCAGGCTACCTGTTAGCTCGCCGCAAAGCGTACTATCAATGTCTTTGTCTACTTATCCAACATCAGCACGTCATGTACTCCGATGTTGCCACCCCATGTCACTACAAAGTTGCCTCATTCCCCCCTGTCAAGTTTTCGTTCCCAATCATATGATGTTCGAGATAGTAACCAGTGATGCTTTGATCTGTAACACCCTCTTATAATGGCAAGTGTTATGTGTCTCTCACTGACGTAGACCTGCTCTGTGGCCTGTGATCTCCTTTAGCACTCACACTGCACCAGACACTCACTCCATCCTGCCATACAAGACTAACTATATATTGTGAGACGCACTCGACTCCCCTATAGTACATTATCACCTTGTACAATGTCTACACACCAAACTCAACCAGAGTCTCGCCCTCTTAATCTACAAGCCTACTGTGACTCATCTCTCCCAAGACATGCCAACTGCCTCTGACCTCACCTCTATACTAGAAAACATATTAAATCCTGTACAAAAAAGACAATCACTTACATCTACAGTAAGTACCATCCACTACCCATGACCCCACTCCATACTCCACTAACTAACCCAATAACAAACTAATTCCTTCATCCCCAATTTTCCCCACTTTCACTCCCACCATCATTCTCCCTCCTACTCATACTCTAACCATACAAATTCACCCCATTTCCTCCTCCACTCCACCCCCCATTTCCCACCTCATCTTGCCCGACTAACATCCTACCACCCCTACCCCCCACCCCATCTCCCATCTCTACACTATGCCATCGCTACGCCCCTTCACATCCACATATAGTAATAACACACTAACTCTCCGATCACATTCACACACCCCCATACTCAACAATACATAATCATCCCTCTCCACACCCCCAAGCATCCGCCTAGCGAACCACAGTTTGTTTATTGACTGTGTCGCACACTCTCCACATACCCCAGACACACAGGTATCACATCCACGTACTAAGTCCATCTGCTATATCGGACACAGCACTCATCCCCACTACTTCCTACCGCGCACACATACAATCCAATCCGTGTAACAGTCATCCACCCTCATCTATATAACCTATTGTCAAAAATCGCCACTGCTGTGAAATACAACCTCCATCATCCTTATGATCCCATTTGTATGAAACCTCAATACACCCCAACTAGCATCGAATCCATTGACCCACCCCACTACGTCTAACCTAAAACCTGTGTATAATCAGCGTCCCAATAGTCCCTCCAACAGTCCACCACAGACAACAAACCTTCCTAATCCAATAAGATACTCGCAAGACCTCAAACCATCTTCTGTCGTCCTCTTATGGCATCATGTCCAGTGTACTACGACTATAAGAAGATATGTCCTCTCGCCCGACTATTAGTCACCTGATATAGCGCTCAAGTCACTCTACGATACCGTCTCTATCACACCTAATCATCTACGAGTATTTATAAGTTACGACTAGTACTCTCTACGAGTACTCAGTATTGAGATTAGCATCCTCAACCTCTTCCTTGTCCTCCTCACTCCGGTGATCTGCATGTCGATATATAGATAGTAAGTAATACACGAATCTGGTGAACAATCTAGTTCAATCCCTAGTTTAGCCCTAAGAGTCCTCAGAATCATGATCATCTGTCGTAAGTTACAATGAAACCTGAACACAAAACACCCACTCCCACTGTCGTCATATTCATGAGTAAGTCAGAGTCTCAAAATTTCCCGGACCAAGCTTATCTGTCCACCCAGACGTATATGAAACATTACTGAAAATCTACTCATTTATGAGAGTAATCCACAATAAGCAGCATCCCATGAATATGGTCTGTGCCAGATTGTGTCAAAAGTACTACAATGGTCTTCCAATGCTGAATCTTCATCTGGTCCTTTCTAGCTATTCTCTTGTCGTCTGAGTAAGGTATTGATGATGTCGCCAACTCAACCCAGCTCTATACATCATTCCTTTGGTGAAGTGAGTCCTGTGAGTCAGATGACCTCTCTCACGATCGTAGTTGTTTTGTTATTCAAAGTTTTGGAGTGCGCGAGTTACATCATATTTTAGGAATTTCAAACCCTGATGATTAGTGCGTAGTGTGTCGTCGGTTGTTCGAAGCTTTGCTGTATGTTTAACAATGCTTGCACTGAGGCGCGCACTAGATGAGCCATGGAGAGAGGGACCGCCCCGGATAGCCATAGACGCATCCATCGTCCGCGCAGAAATAAGACGACAATATAAAGATTAATGACTCAGGCGTTAACGCAGAGTGTAGTATAGTCCAAGTGCCCACTCCACCCCTGCCAACAGGACAATCACGACGTGTAGACGAGTTTGTACACGATATCTCTGTGAGGGTGATAGCGTCCGACCGTAGGTTGTGAACAGAACGACGACGAAGCTACTGCGCGCAATCTCTATATGCGCGTAAGGATGCGGACTTGAGGAACTGCAGTACCAATGTGTTTAGTTCTAAGCACTGCCGTAGACTTTTGGAAAAGAATCTTAGGAAAAGCGGAAAGGCAGGTCATAAAACATTTAGGGCAGTGGCTATGCATCAGCCATAGGTCTATAAGATGCTCTCGCCGTGGACGAAAGCAGTGAGACCCCCGCGTTAGCTCGAGCACAACTCGACTTTTCATGGTTAGGCAATAGGATCAGATAGTTTCCTATCTCTAGTAGATAGTTGTCTATAAGCAGATGCTCGAAAGACTTATATTCTAAACATGACTCCAATTATAATTGGATAGGGCTCTCTGGGTGTCGTGTAGGATCGCAGAGATTGACTGCTAAGGACCAGTTTAAGAAGTGTCTATCTGTGTTCTCACTCATTGCGTTCTTTTCCTTCATGCCTTGTTGGGTTCTCTGGTACCACTCCTGCGACCTATGTTGTGTTTATTGCTGGTGTGTTTTATACAGTTCCATGCGTCCTGTGTAATTCGTGGATTGCCTGAGGTATCTGAGCAACCACACTTTTTTTATGGCGTCCTCAACACAATAAGTGTGCAGTGTACCTTAGATGACAGGTTGACGATACTGAAGATCTGTGCTGTTTAAACAGGATACAGACATAACTAAAACTACTACAGAATCTATAGTGGGAGAGAATGTGTAAGATCTGTTCTGTGAGTAGAACACCAGATAGTCATCAAAAAAAAAAAGAGCAGAGCTTGAATGATAGTAAGTCCGCCTCTCCAGCACAGCATAAGATTCAAAGTAGGAACAGGTCGGAATGACATCGCAACAGGTTGAGGATACAATCAGTGTTACAAGTGAGTCAGACAACTATAGTCATCTTCTCAGCCGTTAATGAGCTGTGTCTCGTGTGTAGCGATAACGATCCACAGATTCATGTATGGGGGAAACCAAGCGTATGAGCAGGGGTAGTGGCGGTTCAGTAGTTGAGACGAAGAAAGTCAGTCGAGTGTGATCCGAATCCAGTTGTGAGTGTGGCGTGGTGATGGGAAGCCCATTCCATCATCACATCTCTATTTTCATCGGTCATTCAAGTGTGTGGTGCAGGAAGATATGCTAAAATAACACTCGTGGGTAGGTGGACCCCCATGCCTGATGACTGGGGGGAAATTCTAAAGTCCTAGCCGCATCTATGGCTGCCATATGAGTAGGAGATGAACCACTCGAATCTCTCTGAAGGGATTGTACGCCTTTTGACCTGTTGTACATACACATGCGCCATTGTGTCCATCTACAAGTGTTGTGTCAATGCAGTGTATGCCACTGAGCCTTTGCTCTTTCCTTTCTAAAGATAGTGTCTATGAAGTAGCCCTGGTGAGATTGTGGCCGTGGACACATTGTTGCACTTCGATGTATATAGCGTGCGCATTGAAATACTTCTCTTGTGTATTCTCGACAGGTCGGGCGACATACGCATACTCTGAGCATAATTGCTGAGGATGCCAGATCGAAGATTTTGTTTTTGGGTGGTAAGGGTACCGGGACGTGAGATAGGGCTACAGTGGCAAGACCCTGCTTCAATAAACAAACAAACAAAATACCAAAAGAATGAATGTATGATGTTAATAGTCGCTTAGAAATCACTCAACTTGTTTAAAGTGTTATTGACTTTTTTGCTTGTTCTTGTTTTTTGTTTTTGTGTGTTTGTTCAGTAAGACGCATCAGGGAGGTTGTTTTTCCGTGATTTGAGTCAGGTTAACTATATCTCACGGCATTTATTACTATTGTGTCTGAGATAAACGCTCTCTGTGTTCCATTGAGGAACGGATATTTTACGGTTCCCTCGATCGTGTCAAAAGATGTATATACGCCATGGAAATGTCCTGCTTGTGTCGACCTCTGTATCACTTGACTCTATTGTGCTGGGATGTTGTTTGCTATGCCCTCCGCATAGTTGCTCTCTCAGCTCGTAGCGCCTATTTAATTATTCGCTTTTATCATCTAGAAATTGTACACACACTAGTCTCTTGACTCAAACTTGGTGTTAGTCGTGCTCCACTACTGTTTTAGGGCTTGTAAACTTGTGGTCATTCTTATTTGTCCCTGAGGATGTACGCTGGCCCTTGTAAACATGAATGTGCACGATGGCTACAGCGTCGCGCCATAAGATAGAGACAGTCTGTGTAAGAGAGATAGCGCTTACTTTTTCATCCACTTCTGCCTGTATCGACCTTCGGTGAGTGGTCCTTTGCAGTCTCTTCACACATGACGCTAAGTGATAAGAGACCTCTCTTTCTGATGTACCATACGCGCTAGGCTGAAATGATACTGATGTGTTTGAGGAACCATGTAACTGTCTCCTCCAGACCTCTGTGTCAATCTTATTGAGCTCAGCCCGCTCTTTGATAGGCCACAGTCAATTCACGAAACAGTGTTGCCACCCAGTATCAAAGAACGAACCTCCTCACCCAAGTTTGTCATAATGTCTCCATCTATATCTACTTCATAATTTAAACCACATCTCACTTGTTCCTCCTCAGTCACGACTTGTTCACCTGCACCCTCCCCACGTCCACCCTCATCACCTAGCTGTTCCCTCTGTCTCGTGTTCATATCACACTAGGCCTATCAGTGCCAGTTCGTCTGAACAGTACAGTTTCGTCATAACTCACAATCACTTACACCTTCCCACCCCATTTCCTACTGTGCTTCATACGACACCTATCGCGTCGTCATTGCCCAATTCTGTATCAAAATATTTCTGTGATAAAGCCTTGTATACGATCCGCCGCGTCCTGAACCTACTCGACGAAACGTCGGTCAAAACCAGACCCCTTAACTAATGTATGCAAACCAACATCTCCCCCCCACACTCCTCCTCTGTCAAGAGATTTGAGCCCCCGGTTCACCACAAGACTCAGACCAGTAGGGTCATGCACATGCGTCCGCGATATATGCCTTTTAATTGCTTCAGCCATTCTTTCACCACCCCGCCTCCACGACCTAAATCTGTTGCTGTCACCGTGATCCACGTCGAGATCTCATCCCCCCTCTCCTAACGCCCAACACCCCTGTCCAGGCACACCGAATCACATATCAGCGATACCTCGCTACTCTATCTACCTGCCAACATTCGCCATAGACTCCAAACCATATCAGAGCACACACCCTTGCATCCCATAATAATGCGCACCTTGCTGCCCGACCACAACGCGCCTGCAGGACCCCAGCCTTCCCCTCAGCCCCTCAGTAAATGATGAGCATAGACAAAATCAGTGGAATAACACCCCTGTCGCCATTCATTCCTCGAGTAGAGAACCAGTCTATTTCTCTTCCACCCCTCCTATACTATTTGCAACCTCCCCTCTCCGTGCCCAACACACCTCCTCGCCGCCCCTCGACCTCTACACTGTACGTTAAATTGTCACAGTTCTTGCTTGTGTCTAGTCTACCAGTCACCACCTCGTTTCAAAACTATCACGTCGAAGCCACCAGCCCCCCACTCCATTCTTTGTAAATTATCCGCTTCTGCATAATAATTCTCTCAGTGATTACTTTCTCAACTCCTATTGCTAAAACTCTCAAAATATCCCTTTAGTAATGCTCCCGAGATTGTCACCATCCCATTGTTCACCCATAGGAATACCACTGTCCTATAATACCACCATCCACACTGATAGACCACATCATACGCCAAGCTTTTCCCTACGTGATACGTTACTAACTCCCTCATTGACTACCATCGCCAGTATAGATCTCATATCCATACATATATTTGACAAATTGCCGACTTCCATCTCCGGTCTTATCAGCCACTCCCGTTCTGACATATGTGATATCAAAACGAGCTCCATTAACAATCATTACACCATCTACCATTATAACGCATACGCCAAGTCCTTCTTGCCAATACTCCCGTTCACGATGCTACCCCCCACTCTGATTATCTCATATCTTCCCCATTTCACCTTTCCCCCTTATCCATTTCACATTCATATCAATCTCCCTTCCCCCTCTACTAATACCAAAATCATCACTTAATATTCTAACTTTCCCCCCTCTCCCCCTCACTTTCATTCCATCTACCTCAGACGCTTGTACATCTACCTATGTGATGTCTATCCCGTGCCTCGTCTCCCTGAAGTGTTTATCAGACCACAGTCACAACTCTGCACCGGCGAGCCATATCGCCCCAGTGCCTTAATTCATCCTTTCGCTCCCTCTCCCCCCTCAACCCCTCATTGACACCTATTCCTCGCATTTCCACTCTTACATCTGTCTGCCATAATTCTGTAACCGTACCAATCAGCACTCAAACTCTAACCGCTCCCTATATCACTCATCGCCAATGAGTAACCGCTCCATTGCCCCTGACATACTCATGACATCATCGCAATAGTTACTATGACGTCTTTTGTGCTCATCTTCATACGAATTAAGATAGATCCCCGCGTAAATTTCAGTTGTACTCCGCACCTCACTTTTACTTTGTACACATCCCATCTAGTGATTGAATCTTCATATATACCTGTATCACCACGCCTCTCACTGCGGTATAATCGCTTCGTATTCTTCACCTTTCCTACATACCCAAACATAGTTCTTTCATGAAGCCTTTCGATACCCCTCTATAAGCCTTTGCCGCCTCGGAGTTCGCGTGAGTGTTAGACCTTTAAAATGGTTTCAATGTATTAGCTGCCCTGTCTGTGTGTGTAAATTGTATAGTTTACTGACCATTGTGCACAAAAAAGGGATGAGCGCGCGCGAGCCACAGATCAAGTTCCTCATGTACAGTACTATGTTAGCTAAGAGAGAGAGGTTTGCTTTAAGTGACATGATATCAGTATGACGGAATAACAGCTCTATGCCAGCGCAAATGTGCTCCTGTGCTGAGACGAGCCTTGGATTTTCCTCCTCAACATTGTAACAAGCTTTGCACTAATAACACGCTACCTGTGCGTGAGATAACACGAGTTGCTGGGGTACCTACTCGATGGAAGGTGCTTTGTCCAGCGCCTCGACTTAATGTTTCTCATGTGATGTTTTCATGACTGAGAGGGCCAGCCTGGTTCTCCAGATGTGTGAAAGGTGCACGAGGAGCCTCTACTAGATGGTTATTCGAGCAGGGGAGGAGCAAGCGTACTATGCTCCCTATGTGCTGTGTCTTACTTGCGCAGTTAACTGTGGCACTTATGCTCCCCAGTGTCTGGCGCGTTTTTCCGCATACAAGTAACAACTCAATAAAGGAATAAACGGATAAGAGTGAGAGGACTTACAACTGTTGAAGCGTCGCGAGTGTGTTACTCCCTGAGTGTATTTACCTAAGACATAGAGTTAGCTGTGTTTTCAGCGCCAGACATCTAGAAAGGCTAGCGAACGGGTCAACCACGATGAAGTTAGTGCTGCGCCTGGCCTGGGCCCTTACACTATAGAAGTCGTTAGACAACTGGGCCACCTGTCCGTCCATGTTGGTGAAGTAGTATGCAAAGGGAGTTCTCTAGTCTTGCACTCAGTAGCCGCTAGGCATTACAAAGACACACACACTCGCTCCTTGATATACTAACCCAGCTATAGATGAACTAGACACCTCACGAGAATGTAGCTTATCTGTCCGCAGAGGAGACTACTGAGAGTACGTACGCCGTCAGGTCAAACCCGCTCTGGCACTAAATAGGGGCGCGCCAGCTTGCTTTAAGTATAAGTGACGCTCGCAAATCACGTGATGGAGTTCCTTCCGCTATCCTCTAGGGTGTGTGTTTAGAAGCGCTCGGGATCGGACCCTGCACCTCTTTTTCGCTACCTTAGTTGTCCTTGAATTGTCCTCCCGTCCATGACTCTGCCAGGCGGAATGTTCGTTAACCAAACTTAGAGTGTGTTTTTTGTGATTTTGTGCCTCATGCGTCCTAGACAGTATCTATCTTTGCCGTGTGGAGTCTTTTGTCTTGGGAATCTTGCACTTAGGGTGCCGTTAGGTTATCGCACCCTCAAATGTCGCGATTGGGGTGGCAAGCGCACTCTCCTCAGATGAAGACGCACTTCGGCGCGATGGCAAATCGCATAAGTATATAGTACTCAGGGAGATCAGGTGAGCGTGATCCTGCCTCTGTTGTTATGTCTTGTGGTTGCCTCCATAGTACGCGCTGTGGTCTTCCACTAGCGTTGAGAAATGCTGCTCGTTGATCGCAGTTATACGCTTGGTGCGTGTAAAGGTGCTGGCGTGAGGAGGTGTCTAGGGCCAGCGCGCGCAAAATAGTACGGAGAGGTTTGTCACACATACCGGCTGCGGCATGCGATGTCTCGGTGGGACCTCTACACTTGACCTCTATCTTGATCTCGCGTGCTTCTAGATTTTGTGTCTTTTTCTCCTTTTTTTTCCTCCTGTCCCCCTTCCTGATTCTTTGTAAAGTTAAAAGGCTTGAGCTGCAAGTATTGTCAGCTTACTATACTGTCACATGGTCATGTTGTTTTATAAAGTCTGCAGTTTATTCAAACTGTCCATTTTCACTGTGAGCCTCGTCATAGTTTTCCTTAGGTTAGGGAGTATTAGAGAAACCTTAGAAATTTTTGAGGTTCAGTCAGACATAGTGGCCCATGCCTTTAATCCCAGAATTCCAGAGGCACAGAGGCAGAGCAGAGGCAGAGGCAGAGGCAGAGGCAGAGGCAGAGGCAGAGGCAGAGGCAGAGGCAGAGGCAGAGGCAGAGGCAGAGGCAGGGAGGCAGGGAGGCAGGGAGGCAGGGAGGCAGGGAGGCAGGGAGGCAGGGAGCAGGGAGGCAGGGAGGCAGGGAGGCAGGGAGGCAGGGGCAGGGGCAGGGGCAGGGGCAGGGGCAGGGGCAGGGGCAGGGGCAGGGGCAGGGGCAGGGGCAGGGGCAGAGGCAGAGGCAGTCAGATCTCTATGAGTTCAAGACTAGCCTGGTGTACATAATGATAGTGAGTTCCAAGACAGCCAGAGTTACATAGTGAGACCCTGTCTAGAAACAACCAAACCAAAACAAAAAAACTTTTGAGGTTCACCTAATAAGTTCACTTGGGTTATATTTAGTTTGTTTAGTTAGGACATTCATATGTGGTTTGTATCATTTCAAGTCACAGCACTCCGGTATTGACTTTATCCTTAAAAATATTCTTACTGCATGTCTTTGAAGCCAATTTGAGTATTTACTGATCGATACTCTTTTCTAAGGAAGTCCTCCAGTTACACCGTCTCAAAGTATATGTTTCAGGTCCCAATAAAGTTGCACACAACTTTGGTTAAAGTGCAAAGATGATTCAATTACTAGAGAGATGATCAGTGGTTAAGAGCGCTAACTACACTTGCAGAGAATCTGGGTTCAGATCCCAGGACCCATTGCAATTCATATCTCCTCTAATTCTAGTTCCGTGGGATCCAGTACCCTCTTCTTACTTTTATATAGTCCTGCACACATATGGTTCCCATATGTACTCTCAGATACTTGTGGTCACCCCCCCCACACACACACACACAGAGACTTTTTAAACATTTCGTAGTTTCTTATTCCTTAAAAGATAAAATCTAGCCGGGCAGTGGTGGCGCATGCCTTTAATACCAGCACTTGGGAGGCAGAGGCAGGTGGATTTCTGATGTTCGAGGCTAGCCTGGTCTAGAGTGAGTTCCAGGACAGCCAGGGCTACACAGAGAAACCCTGTCTTGAAACACCAAATAAATAAATAAATAAATAAATTAAATAAATAAATAAATAAAATCTAAACTCTTGCATTTTGTATTATAATAGCTCTTGACTTAACTCTTTACAGTATGATTCCCTATGTGCCTCTATGCATTTGTGCCCCTCATTTCTTTGTTGTTGTTTTTGGGTTTTTTTGTTTTTTTCAAGAAAGTATTTCTCTGTGTAGCCCTAGCTGTCCTGGAACTCCCTCTGTACACCAGGGTGGCCTTGGACTCACAGTTATCTGCCTACCTCTTCCTCGGGAGTGCACCACTACTGTCCATGAAAGCTTATTTTTGTGTACAATGTTATTAAACTTTGTTTTTGAGCTGTGAGTTTCATGTATCCAAGGCTGGCCTAGAACTTATGTAGATAAGGATGACTTTGAACTTTTGATCTTCCTGAGTACATGACTACCACCCAAGATTTACGAATTTCTGGGAACTGAACACTGGGGGTTTGTGGATGCTAAGCAATATACTACCAACTGAGGTATATCATGTGCCTTAGGAAATCTTTATATATCCTCTTAGACTCCCTGCAGCAGATCTTACAACAGCAAGCAGCTGTGAGGCTCTTAGTTTACTTTACTCTTCATTTTCTTTCCTCCTTCTTTCCTTTCTTGTAAAATTTGTGACTTTCCTGCCCCATTCCCTCAGACGGTTTTTTTTTTTTTTTTAAGAGTTCTCTACCAGCTAATAATTACAGCACTCAAGAAGCTGAGGCTGAGGTGGAGAGGAAAGGAGAAATGGTAAAACAAGGAGAGGGAAATGATTTTTCTCTGACAAGGACTCTTTCATCCCTATATGTTTGCCAATCAGAAAATCGTTGTACACATATTCTTTTTTTCCCACACCACTTTTCCTCTTTTGGTAAGAAAACATTTTTTCTAAATTTGTTTATTTTTATTTTACGTGCATGGGTGTTTTACCTGTATGTGTCTGAAGTTATAGACAGCTGTGAGTTGCTATGTGGGTGCTGGGAATTGACTGGGGTCCTCTGGAAGAACAGTGTGTGGTCCTAACCTGTGAGCCATCTTTTTGGCTCCAGAAAACAAATTTTTTTTTTTTTTTTTTTTGGTTTTTCGAGACAGGGTTTCTCTGTATAGCCCTGGCTGTCCTGGAACTCACTCTGTAGACCAGGTTGGCCTCGAACTCAGAAATCCGCCTGCCTCTGCCTCCCAAGTGCTGGGATTAAGGCGTGCGCCACCACCACCCGGCCAGAAAACAATTTTTAATACACTTTCTTCTATAAGCAATGAGATCCTGTAAGAAAGTCATATTGCAAGAGAACTAGGGATATTTCATTAATGTCTGAAGAAAAAAAATCAAACAGTGCCATCTTAAAACATACTATATTCAGTCAGCAAATCCTAGTACAGATATATATGGT
Organism: Mastomys natalensis; assembly: GCA_021653895.1. Taxonomy (NCBI): domain Eukaryota; kingdom Metazoa; phylum Chordata; class Mammalia; order Rodentia; family Muridae; genus Mastomys; species Mastomys natalensis. The sequence continues at coordinate 63,552 of JAJTUV010003561.1, forward strand.
AAGCTTTGAACTGATTTGCTTCTTATGGAATTGAACCTGCAGGGTCCGTGACGAGAGCCTGGGAAAATTAATGTGGGAAAAATTAGACATCGTCTATTTTTCTTAATTCCCAGGCTCTCAAACCATTTGCCTTCACGAAATCTGTTTCTTCATTTGGTGGTAATCACAGATTTTTTTTTTTCTCACAGAGATTGAAGATTAAATGATACTCTCACCGTGGGAAAAGGGCCTCGTCCACTAAAAGTGCTCGATGTACAGGAGCTGTAGGGAGTATTTCGTCTCTCCCAAGGCTGAACCCCGCCCCCCGCAAGCCCTATGTATCAGTTTTGCAGCTTGGAGCCACGGACTTCACCTCCTCTCAGAGGAGGAGACTAAGGAGGGGCGGCGAGTGTTAGGAGGGAGGGAGGAGGAAGGTTTTGGGTTGTTTTTTTTTTTTTTTTTTTTTTTAAACTCCGTGTTTACCCAGGGTTATGGAAGACTTGAGTACCAGGCCCCACTCAAAATGGAGCCAAACTACCGCCTCGCCTAAGATGGCGGCTTCTCCGCCTACCAGCTCAAGGTCTCAAGCGCAATTGGGCCACCTCGAAGAGGCGCACAACCTAGGCTCTCTCAAGGTGTCGGCCCGCCCCATGACGTCACGCAAGAGCCGCCAGCTTGACGTTCCGGGCTCCACCTTCACCTCTCGTGCCGGAGCCTCCTAAGATGGCGGCGAGCTTGTCTCCTCACAGAACGCCGCCACTCTCAATATGGTAGCTGTTTACCATATTTCTCCACCCCTCTCCGCCTCAATTGCCTCGTGATTTTGAATAAACTTTATTGATTGCTTTGAATCTCTTACAACCCCTAATACTGGGTTCACCTTGGCGACCTCTCCGGCAGTCTTTTTCCAGACCCGGCGAGTCTGTCTCGAGAGGGGTGCAGCGACAAAGCCACTTGCCAGTGCGCTCGGCGGCCCCGCCCCCCCCCGGCTTAGACCTCGGTCTCTAGAAGGCTCAAAGGGCCAGTCTGTGGGAGGGCTGTGGCGAACGCTGCCCTAAAGCCCGGGCAGACCACGGGCACTGCGTGACGCGGCATGTGGTTTCTAGGAGAAGGCAAGTAAGCTTCACAGTTTTGCAGCGGCAATCCCAGAATTCACCGCGCGCCGCCTCGGGCCGGAACTGCCCGGATAGCCTCTGCTTAGCGCAGAGCTGTGTTGCCCCGGAGCAAGCCCAGCCTCTGGCGAGTCTCTGGGGCTGAGCTCAACGCCTTGAGGAGTTTCCCCTGCAGCCTCGGGCATGAAGATATCTCTGTAGCCTCTGGGACCTTGGACATTTTTAGCAGGTTTGAGGCGTGAAAAGGTTCCTGTCAGTGGGGGGAGGCGGAAAGAGATCCTCGTAAGTTTTAGGGGCTGCAAGCAAGATAAAATTCTTATTTAAGACGAGACGTCTGTCAGGTGAGGGGTGCAGCAGAACCCTCGGCAGTCTGAGGGGATTGCAAGGCAATGCCTGCCATTTGGAGCTGTGGAAGGGGAAAAAAATTTCTTTGCTTAGTTTCGCGGGTGTGAGGAAATTCTAGTCAGTTTGCTGGGGCTTCGAAGGGTTCCTTTTTAGTGTCAGGGGTGAGATGAGCTCCCTGTCAGCTTGGGAGTGGAGGACGAAATTGCGGTTTATTTCATTTTGGAGCATAATGAGACTCCTTACTGGTCGGGAAGGAATGATACTGAGAATGACGAAAAGGATCATTTAAACTCTCCGAACGCAATCCCAGAACTGTGATTTGAGTTGGGTGCCTAGTGTTGTTTGTCTCGTTCCTGAAGGCTTTGTGGGGGGGCGGGGGGCGTAATTCGGAATAACCTGCGGAGACTTTAGGGATTTCCGCATCTCTGGTTCTTCCTATTTTGGGGGGTAGAGAGGGTCTCCGGTCTCTTCCTCAGCTTCCCTCTTCCCAGCCTCATCCTTTATGCCGCGGTTTGCGTCATAATAAAGGGAGCTGAGAGTCCTGGGAAGCAAGAGGGCAGTGAAGAGGGGTTCAGTAAGGGATTTAAGAAGCTTCCCGAAAGCTTTCAGATATTTACATGAAACCCGGAAAGAAGTTGTCACTGACTTCAGGGCGAAAGAAGGTAGGGGTTTGGGGGAGGCAGGGCAGAGCAGAAAGCAGAACGTTCTTTCTGTTCTTTCCAAGTGAAAGAAATCCTGAAGGGTGGGTGGACTTTCTCCACTAACTCCTGCACTCTCACCAGCTGTGTTGAGTCCGGGCTTGGTTACTCCCTTTTTCAGAACTGGAGGTTGGTACCCAGGGGGTGGGGTGGGGGCGGAGACACGGAATGATTTGGAAACCCGGGGCTGACGGAGTCACTTTGTAACGAAGTGTTGTTTGTGTCTAGCCATCGTATAGGGAAGGCGCTTGCCTTCTGACCCGGTAAAGCTTCAAAACTGGCACGGCGCAAAACGATCCAACCCCCTGTGAAGATGGCCTCGGTGCCTGTGTATTGCCTCTGTCGACTGCCTTATGATGTGACCCGCTTCATGATCGAGTGTGACATGTGCCAGGACTGGTTTCACGGCAGGTAAGAAGGGCAGGCCAGGCTGGTCAGGGTGTGTTGGCCAGGTGTGTTGTTTTCACTTGCTCTCTCCTCCTCTCAGCCCCGTTTTCTACCTAGCCCCTCTCTCAATTTACTAGGCTTAGGTTTTTCTATCCCTCCTCACCAACTAGGTCCTAGCTGACAGTGGTCTCTGGTTTCTCTCGGTTTTCCTATGTGTATTTATTGTACTTTGTGTGTGTACATGAATATTATATATATGTGTGTATATGTATATACACACACACACATATATATGCGTGCATATTTGATTTTGTAGCTGCATTCTAGCTACAAAGAAAGTATCAGTTGTGTGGTTGTGTTTTCCCTCATATCCTGGCTTTGAGGGAGGCAGTACTGCATTTCTGAGATATCTGAGTCTAAAAACATGGATTTCTTTGTAACTTACTATCAGTGGCCTTGGCCAAGTTCCTTTTGCTTCAGTGAGCCTCACTTACAAATCAATACCTCTTTCATAGCTATAAAGCAGTTTGCTTGCATTCTATAAATGGAGGCAGAACTGGAATAATATTTTATTTCTGTGCTGTCTGCAGGACCGTCTAAATTAAAATTAAAAGACATAGGGTAAAACAACAGGATGAGTGCACCTGTCACCCAGGTTTCCAGTGAGGTTGGTGTATGTAATAAAAATCAAAATATCCTATTACTGGGGGAATTTGTATACTGGAGTTTAATAAAAAAACAGTATTTGGTACCATTTTCTTGCTATATGTTAAGTTCTAGAATGTTACGTTGTCAATCTTAACTCTTTGTTTATACTCAAAAACAAAGGGTGAGGTCAGTGGATCTTATGCTCAAGGCCTGCCTGAGCTAGTTCAAGGCCAGCACAGCAACTTACATGATTCTGTCTCAAAATAAAAATAATGTAAAGAGCTTGGGATATAACTCAGTGGTAAGCTCTTGCCTCAGAATATCAAAAAAAAAATTATTTCATCTTATAGTTGTACATATGTCTGTGTTACCTCATGGAGGTAGAGATACCTTTTTTTTGTATGTTTAGTATTTCTAGTGCTAAATATACAATAGATGAGTAGTATATTTTTGAATAAATTAACAACTCATAATAAAAATAAACTGTTGCACTATAGCCCTTAGATTTCAAGTGTGTATGTTCAATATCTCTGGAAAAAGGCTTTTGCTCACAGTGCAGAAATCTGAAAACAGAACAGGAATGGATGTTTCCTAACTTTTTACTCTGTGTCAGACTCCATAACTGACATTTCATAAATTATTTTGTCTGTACCCAAGTCTGAAAGTTAAAAATTTTCTTCTACTTGTGCGGGTTCCCATATGTGGGTGTGTACACTTGTATGGAGGCTAGAGGTCAGCCTCAGACTTCATTCCTCAGGAGCCAACCACCTTGGGTTGGATTTTTTTTTTTTTTTTTTTGAAATAGGGTCTCCCAGTGGCCTGGTACTTTATAACTAGCCTAGGTAGGTGGGCCAGATAGCCCCAGGGATTTTCCCATTTCTGTCTCCCTACCACTGGGATTATATGTACTCAAAGCTTTTTTATATATGTTCTAGAGATTGAACTAAAGTCCTCATGTTTGCCTAGTAAACCCTTTACTCACTAAGCCTTCTCCCCAGCCTGAAAGTTACACTTGTGAGAGAGCACACTCCTGTGAGTATGTGTATTTGCATCCATGTGTGTACATGTGCTTGAAGAGGTGTCAGGTAGCTTCCTCTATTGCTTTCCAGCTTATCTTTCATGCCAAACCTGGAGCTTGGGTTAGGCTAGCTAGCTAGCAAGCTCCAGAGATCCACTTGTCTGTTTTCCCTCATTGCTAGGGTTGCTTATGGCCATGCTCAGTTTTATGTTCGTTTTGGGGATTTGAACTCAGGACCTCTTACTTTCATAGCAAGCTGAGCCATCTCCTAGTTCCTGAAAGTTAGATTTTAAAGAGTGTGTGTGTGTGTGTGGGGGGGTTGTGCATACATGGCATATTAATGTGGAGGTCACAAGACAACTTGCAGGAGTCAATTTTCTCCTTCCACCAGGTGAGACCAGGAATGAACTCAGGTTGTCAGGCTTGGTGACAAGTACCACCTGCTGAGGTATTTCATTAGCCCAACCCAGATTTTTAAAAGAATGACTTTTTAAAATGGGCTTTAGGGTATAGGTCTGCAGTTCCAGTTACTTTGGAGACTGAGGAAGGAGGATTGCAAATTCAAGGCTGGACTGTGTAAAAAAATGATTTTTTCTTATTGTATAGATGCGACATGTCCATTATAGAAAAAAAAAAAAAAAGAATAACAGAGGGAAATAAAAAAGTCATCTATTAGTCTGTTGGATACAATTCACTGTTATTTTTTTTTTGCTGCTGCTGTATTGTGTCTGTTGAATTACAGTGTACATTTTTATAGGTTAGGATTATATCATAAATACCATTTTGTGATCTCCCTTGCTCCACCCATAACATTTTAATGTAGGTATTTGCCAGGTTGTTAAGTAGTCATCTAAAACATGTTTCTGATACCTTCTTATCTATATGTTTATCACGAGTTACTTGATCATTCCCTTTATGGTTGTATACTTACATTATGTGTACTTTCTTACAAATAATATGAGGTGATAAAACTTGGGGATTCTGGGAAGGATTATGTATTCTGATGTGATTGTTGGTTAAAACAAAAAGAAAACCATGATTAGTAGACATCTTTGTATGGTATATAGTTGACGTTTACAATGATAAAACTACTGAAACTTTCAAAATGTTTTATGAGTTTATGGATCAGATCTGTCTTTAATCACATTTCTAAGGTGTATTCTGCTTTTGTTTGTACATTCTAGCACAAGTTTCATGAAAGCATCCAGTTTTTAAATTTTCTTCTGCTTCTTTCTGTGGGCTGCCAGAGAACAAGGAACCTAGCTGAAAACCAGATCCTTAGTGGGCGGCTGGCTGTTCTTGCTTACTCAGCACACCCCCACCCTAACATACTCACTGTACTCTAAGTTTTTACTTTAGGTCAATTGGAAATTACTAAATATTGTAGCTTTTTCTTGATTGCTTACAGTAGTTAACCACATAGATCCAGTGTGTGTATGTTGTATGAGTATGTGCGTGCTTGTATGTGTATGAGTATGAGCATATGTTTGTGAGCCCACCAAGGCCAGAGGAGGACATTAATTGTTTTGTTGTATCACTCTCTGTTTTATTCTCTTGAGATGGTTTATCATTGAACCTTGAATTAAACTGGTAGCTAGAAAGTCCCAGTGATCTTCCTGCCTTTGCCCCTCCCAAGACTGGGATTACTGCTACACCTGACTTTTTACCTAGGTGCTAGGATCTGTGTACTAAGGTCCTTGACCATGCAAAGCACTCTTTTACCACTGAGTCATCCCAGCCCAAATCCTACAGATTTCATATTCACAAATGCCTAGAGATGATAAACTTGTGAAGTTCACTTAGGGATTATGGTGCATAATGACAAGTTGCTACCTGGGTGGTGATAGTAAGGAAGGCAACTATGCTATTTTTGATGCTAAGAATCTGAAACTGTGGAGGTTAAGTGATTTTCTGAGTATGGATTTGAATTTCAAATTAATTGTTTCTAGAGTAGTGTTCTCAAATTTAGAAAAAAAAATACTGAATAGTTTCATTCCTCTTGTAAGGCAATTGAGTTGTACAAAACATGATGATTTGTAGAGCACTGCACTTTAAACTTTAGTATGTATTCATTATTTGAAAGACCTGTTAAAAAAACAAGATAGATCCCAACCTCAGTTTTTGATTCAGGCAGTAAATGGGGCCCACATTTGAGAAACATAAATTTAAAGTGGTATCAAGTTCTTCCACTTGTATAGAATATTGTAACATCTGCTGTTGCTGGATAGATGAGATAACATTATCATTACTATATACCAGTTATTCTCAAAGTATTTCATCTCTGTGAGACCTTAGTTTTCCTGATAACAGTTATGATAATTTAAAAAGAAATGGTTGTATACGTATTAATTTGTGTTTTTATTAGCATATAATAATGGATAGCGTGACATTTTATTTTTTAATATATATATTTTTTAGTGTGTGTATATGTATATGGGGGGACTGCACATGAACTATAGCAAACATGTGCAGGTCAGAGGACAGCTTTTCAGAAGTTAGTTCTCTACTTCTGCCTTGTTGAAGCAACTCTCTTGTTTCTGCTGTGGCTAGCTAGTCAGAACTTGTGGGCAACTCTCTTGTTTTCACCTCCTATCTCCCTTTAGGAGTACTGGATTTACAGATATACACAATTGCATCTGACTTTTTATGTAGGTTCCAAGGATTGAATTTGGGTCTTAAATGGCAAGTGCTTTTACCTGTTGAGCCATATCATCAGCCAGACCTATTCATGTATATATTTTGATCATACTCACCCCTCATTACCCTCTTTCATTCCCTCCTACTGATCCCCTTTCTCTTCCCACCTTATTTCTTCTACTTTTTGTTTTGTTTTTCGAGACAGGGTTTCTCTGTGTAGCCCTGGCTGTCCTGGAACTCACTGTGTAGACCAGGCTGGCCTCGAACTCAGAAATCCGCCTGCCTCTGCCTCCCAAGTGCTGGGATTAAAGGCGTGTGCCACCACTGCCCGGCATTTCTTTTACTTTTATGTCTTTTTTTTTTTTTTATAACCCATTTAAGGGATTTAAGGAGGCCTCCTTATCAAGATTATTTACTAGTCTTGAGCAACTTACTAGTGGCTGAACCACTGAAGATTTCCCTTTATATCTTCAGGGAAGGTTGGAGCCTTGTGAGCCCTCCCTTTTCCGGGACAGAAAGCTAGCAGGTCAATCTTGTGCAAATCTACAGGTAATCAAGAGTTTAACAGCCATGTCATGCCCAGAACTCAGTGTTCCAAACTGCTCCCCTACCTTCCTCTGGTTCTTTCATTTTTCTGTTTCTTCCTTCGAAGATAGTTCATGAGCCTTAGAGAGAGTGCTATGTAGATGTTCAATTTATAGACAGTAAATCATTTATTCTTTGTCCTTTGGTTATGAGTTTGCATTCACGACCATTTCTACGACTACAAAGAGAAGGTTTTTTTTTTTTTTCCTTTTTCTTTTGTTGTTGTTGTTGTTTATTGTTATTCCTGTTTTGGGGTTTTTGTTTTTTTGGTTTTTTTTTTTTTTTTTTGAGGCAGAGTCTCACTATATAGCCTTGGCTGGCCTGGAACTCATTCTGTAGACCAGGCTGACCTCAAACACAGAGATCTACCTGCCTCTGCCTCCCAAGCACTGAGATTAAAGGAGTATACAAGCATAATTGGCAAGAGAAACTTCTTTTACTAAAGTGGAGAGCAGTAGTATTCTATAGGCATGAACATGGTTATTAAGATGGTAATTTGATGGGTACATTATGTTCACTGAGCAGAATAACTAGTAGCTTCGTCACTTGGGCCTGTGATCTCTAACTACAAGCTTTTGACTTGTTTTATGGAACCTTTTTTCTTTTTTTTCTTTTTCTTTTTTTGCATGGGGTTCCTTTATTTTGTTTGGAGGAAAATATTCTTGTTTAAATTAAGTTTGGTGGTATGAGTTCCCCCCCGCCCCACTGCCCTTAGGCCCCTTTCCTCTCTGTGCTGGAGTTGTAACAGGTTAGATCTTATGCAAGTTTTGTGCTGTGCTAAGAACTATATTTGTTATGGATTAATGAGTGCAATGCCTCCATCCTGACCAGAAGACATTATTTCACCGCAGTCTCCTCTTACAGTTTTTCTGCCCCTTCTTCCACAGTGCTTCCTGATCCTTGAGGGAAAATGATGTGATATACATTTCTATTTTTTTTTTCAAGACAGGGTTTCTCTGTAGCCCAGGCTGTCCTAGAACTCACTCTACAGTCCAGGCTGGCCTTTCAGGGAAAGAGGTGTGATATAGATGTCTCATTTAGAGCTGAGCACTCCATAGTGACTTATTCTCTGCATTTTGACCAGTCATGAGAAACTGTATTAAACATCATCCACTACATAAAGAGACTTCTCTGATGAGGGGTCTATAGATATTTAGAATTATTTAGAAGATAGTATAATGAAGGGAAGGTGAATAATAGAGATAAAGGTTTAAGTGGGGAGTAGACAGGAGGATAAAGTTGGGGAGGTAGAGGGATAACCAGCACTAAGGATGTTTGAAAAAGCCATAAAAATGGTAGTTTTTAAGCTTCCTGTTATATGTACATACATACACATAGACAAGCTTACTTTAATTTACCTTACATAGAGGAATAATGCTCATCCCAGAAGCTGTAGATTATCAAAAAACCCAATGCCAGGGGTAAGATATCCCATTTGGGAAGGTAGTCATAGAGGCCACTCCCCTTCAGTAAAACAATACAGAGTATTGTTATTGTTCTTGGTTATTCACTGGAACTTGATGGTAAGATTCTGTTGCTGAAGACACTATATACTTTGGTCACAGGATATAGAAAATTCAAGCCGTTTCTGACCTGGAAGCATTCTTCCTACTAGCTAACTTTCATAGTATCAGAAGGTGTTTTTATAGGCTGCTGGGAAAGAGAAACCATCAACAAACAGTCTTACCCAGCTGTGAATCCTGTGAGCTACAATAATGACTGGCCTGGCAAGATATGTTCATTGGTGCAATAGTAACATGAATGCTATGGAGGTAACCAGCAGCTTTCTAATTGGACTTAAGGCCTGATCCACAATGGGAAACTCATGCTATGTTCTGTAAACCTGTCAAAGAACTTAGGAAGTTATAGGCTCTGCTAATATTATTTTGCTAAAGGGATATAATATCAAATGGCCTTCTGAATTCTTTTAAAAAAAATTCTAGTTCTATTTATTCCTTCTTTCTTCCCACCTCCCCCTGCTTCCTCTCCCTTCTTTCTCCTTCCCTCCCTTCCTTGTGTAAGCCTTTGTTTATGTATGTGCCATGTTGTTCATGTGGGGGTCAAAGGACAACTTGTTAGCATCATTTCTCTCTTTCTACCATGTGGGTCCTTGGGATCAAACTCATTAGGCTTGGAAAACAAGCACCTTTAACCTGCTTAACGGTTTTGCCAACCCTCTTTTTTTGTCCCTCCCTTTTTCAAAATTAACTTTTATTTATGACTAAGTACAGGCATGAATACTGCATGTCTGTGCTTGCATGTATGTATATTGACTGAGTTTGAGTGCTTGCCTGTGTGTGTGTGTGTGTGTGTGTGTGTGTGTGTGCGCGCCGCGCGCGCGCCGCGCGCGCCTGCATGTAAGTCCCTACCTGTACATTCATGCCTGTGTGCTTGTGTGAGTGCCTGCATGCATGCTTGCATATGTGTATATGCCTGTGTGTGCGTGCATGTGTACTTGCATATGCATGGGTGCTTGCATGCCTCCGTGTGCGCGTGTGTGTGCGTGCTCGAGCCACCTATATGTATTTGATGTATGGTATTAGTGAGGGCGTACCTGTGATGCACAGATGTGTGGAGGTCAGAGGATAACTTTGAGAAGATAGTTTTCACCTTCAGTCATGCTGAGGCAGCATCTGTCTTTCTTCTGCCTTGCTGTGTACTCTAGGCTAGCTGGCCTGTGAGCTTTCCAGATGATTCTCCCATCCCCACTTCTCATCTCCTTATAGGAGAGACTGCTGGAATTACAGATGTACACCACTTTCAGCCCACTTTTAACAATGAATCTAGAGATCAAATTCAGATCACCGGGTTTGCATGGCAAGCACTTTTACCCACTTTTTTGTTGGTCTCTGCATAGAGCTGTACTTTATCTGATATTAATATAACCACTCCTACTTTCTTTAGATTAAGGGTGACATTATATATATAGTTTTTTTCATCCCTGCAGTTCAATCCCAGACAATGCCAGGCAAGCATTCTGTCATTGAATTATCCCTAGTCTTTATCCCTTTCCTTTTAGTCTACACTAACATAACGTGAGATTTTGTTTTTAAATTGTGTGTGTGTGTTGCTTTTGTTGTGGGGTAGGTGGGGGCGTGCACGTGGAGGTTAGAGAACAACTTTGTAGAGTTGATTCTCCTTTTACCTCTCTACATAAATTCCAGGGACTGAACTCGGGACTTCAGGCTTTGAAGGAATCATTTTGCCAGCCTCTGTTTTAGTTTTTGAAAGGGCGTCTTACATAGCTCAACTGACTTCAAACTTGGCTATGTAGCTAAGAGTGACCTTGAACTCCTGATCCACCTGCTACAACCCCCTTAACTGGGATTACAGGCCTGAGATAACATTTTTGGTTTTATTCAGTACTGGAGATTAATCGCAGGACTTTATGTATGCTAGGCAAACATAGTACCAAATGGTATCCTTAGTCTTCCTCTGTTCTGTGTGCCTCTGTTTACATTATCCTGCCTTTCTGAGGGTTACTTATACCTGTTTTATAATTTCATATTGCTTTTTTCTTTAGTATATTTAAATGTGTCTCTGTATACATTTTCACTTTTTTACTACAATTACCTGGTATTTGTATTTTTCCCAGTTCAAGTGAGGAGTAGAAATTTCTCTTTAAGTTCTTTTACATTTCCTCATTTATAGCAAAATTAATCTTAAATATGTGTTATATGTACATTGAGAACTAGATCAGTGCGCCATAATGTTTGTTTCTGTATTTTAACATGCCCTCTAGATGTTCCTGATATTACTTTAGAAAATGAGAATCATGCAGCGCAGTTGTAGCACATGCCTTTAATCCTAGCTCTCAGGAGTCAGAGGCAGGTGAATTTCTCTGAGTTTGAGGCCAGCTTGGTCTGCAGAGCAAGTTCCAGGACACCCAAGATTATACAAAGAAACCCTGTCTCCAAAAACCAAAAAAAGAAAAAAAATTGAGGAACATGAGTCAGTTGGTATATTGCTTGGTTAGCATTTGTGAAGCTAGGGTTGGATCCCAGCATCATATAAACCTGGCATGGTTGTACATGTCTGTAATTCTAACACTCAAGAATATGGAAGCAAAGAGAATCAGAAATTTATGGTAATACTTGCTACGTAGTGAGTTTGAGGCCAGCCTGGGATACATGAGACCCTGTCTCTAAAAACACCCTGAGAAATTTTTGTCTAGTTAGAAAATGATGCCTTGCTAGAGTCTGCATTGATGAGAAATGGTTTTATTTTGAACATATATCAATATGGGACTTGCTGATAGATTGGATTGGGATTGTGAAAGAAAGAAGTAGAGAATGACTTCATTTTGAGGAGCTTTAATATAAATGGAAATAGAGTAATGGGACAGTGACTGAGAAGCTCACAAGATACGTAGAGAATGGCCAGTTTTGTCTAACAATCAAGTTATTTTGGAATTTAGTGAGTTCTTTTAAGTGGCAAACTCATATGCCAGGTACTGAGCAGAGAGAGCAGAAACTTCTCAAATACATGGAACTTGTTTAGTTTGTTTGTTTGTTTCTTCTTTCTTTCTTTCTTTCTTTCTTTCTTTCTTTCTTTCTTTCTTTCTTCCTTTTCTCTCTTTTTTTTTTAGTTAGTTTCTTTAGTACTGCTCCAAGTCCTTTGCCTGGAGGCAATGGAGCCAGTGGTAAGAACTGTAGGTACCTTTGCGTCTTCTGTTTTTGTAGATTGTGTTCTATCTGATAAAGGTCATTGCAAGAAACTCAAACCAAAAATTGACTTGGATTTTTTTCTGAGATTTTTTTTCAAATGAAAGAAGGTAAAATATACTCTTCCCTTCTTTATTTATGGATGAAGATACTGACTTTTCAAGTTATAGGTTGGTGACAAGACCCGGTTCTTTGATAATTCTCAGAGAGCAGAGGCTGAGCATTATAGGAAGCCAGATAGAATCTTGAGCAAAACTTGTCACTGTTCTGGCTCCTCTGATCTTTGGGTTCTACTTAGTTCCATAGCCCTGGATGAAGCAATCAAGTGCCTGATTTTTCGTTCTTGTAGCATTTGGTTCTACTTATGGTTATATTTTAGCTACATACTTGAATAGATATTATAGACTCATGAAGACCAAAATTTTTGTACTGTTCTGCTACTTAAATAGTTTTGTAATTGCTAATCAGATTCAATTTAATCATTGTTACAGATAGCATTTATCATGTATTAAGCACTTGAATTCTTTTTTTTTTTTTCTTTTTTTTTTTGGTTTTTCGAGACAGGGTTTCTCTGTGTAGTCCTGGCTGTCCTGGAACTCACTGTGTAGACCAGGCTGGCCTCGAACTCAGAAATCCGCCTGCCTCTGCCTCCCAAGTGCTGGGATTAAAGGCGTGCGCCACCAACGCCCGGCTAAGCACTTGAATTCTTTAAGTTCATTGAATTCTTGCAACATCTCTAAAAGGTGGTTGTGAGTAATTTTTCTGTTTCACAACTATAGAAACTGGGGCACGAAGAATTTGTATAAACTTCCTATGTTCACACAGTTATACATGGAAGAAGTGAAATTCAAACCCAGATAGTTTGGCTCCTGTATCTTTATATCTTTTAACCTCCGTGTTTTAGTGTCTCAGTGTTGTACAGAGTGTCTCTGATTTGTAATAAAGATTAAATATTATGATATATTTAAAGTCCATAGCTCAGTTTTCTTTTATGTAGGCTTTTCTTCTCAGTTACTTTTATGCAGGCTTTAAATTTACTCATTCATTTGGCAATCATTGTTCTGTTTTACTTACTTTGTAGCACTTAATGAAACTGTTCTGACACTGCCTGTCTCTTTCCCTCTACAATGCTCATTCTATAGGATTCTATAGGTTTCTACATACAATTAATATTTATGTGCTCATTTACTTAGTAAATATTTGTTGAGTCCTTATACTGAGCCCAGCTTAATTTCAGTGCCCCGTGTTGTAATAATTCTCTTCACCAAGGAAGCTACCCTGAGTAAGACAGCATTTACTACCTTTGGTACCTGGTGATAATTATTGAGACAGTGCATTAATTTTGGCTTATCTGCCTCCCTTGTCTAAGGAGTTATCTGGCCCATTGCATGTTTGCTGAATTAGGATGAGTAATAAATGAAACAAGACTGGGAGATGGAAGAGCTGAGGACTTTTGGTGAATACTGGAATTTCTGTGTGCTGGATATAGTCAGCGCAAATAGCAAGTAAATGAACATTTGTTGTAGGTCAGCATAGGTAGAGGTGAAAATAGGTAGTATGCAGCAGGAATGTCCACAGTAGGGAAGAGGAAGAGCAATAGCACCATGGACTGGCAATATGAATCCAGCTGGCTTTACCTTTCTTTTGTTCACTTTTTGTGGTGCTAGAGATCAAACACTTATGGCCTCATTAAGTATTCAAGTATTCAATCTCTAAGCCACATCCTCAGGCCTTTTTTTAGATTAAGGGTGGCTTCATGAGCATGTGAATCCTGTTGTCACATGGAGCCCTATAGTTGAGGTTTAATGCAATGCTTCTGTTGTCCCAAAAGTCTTAATATATTTTAACTTTGAATTTTTGTATGTGACATCAGTGAATTGTGTGCTGAGAACTTAGAACTTGAGTTCTGTGGTCCTATATCTTACTTCTTTCTTGCCTCCCTGAAACAGATCATGGCGAATTGTCTGAGACTCTGTCCCTAAGTGGAGATGTGGAGAAATTCAGGGTCCAGAGCATGCACACTATGTACTGAGTGATTTGCCTTCACCCCCAAGAGCACGACAGAAAAAATAAAAAATTCATATTGCCAAGGTTAGATCTGTCATTATAGTTACTCGGGAAGCTGAGGCAGGAGAATCATAAGGCAGCTTAGTGAGACCCTATCTCAAGTAGGATGTTTGTTTGTTTTGAAACCAGGTCACACTATATAGTTCCAGCTGTTCTGGAACTCATAGACCACGCTGTCCTTGAACTGGAGAAATCTACTTGCCTCTGCCTCCCAAGTGCTAGAATTAAAGGTGTGTACCACCATCCTGGGCTTGAGACCCTATCTCAAAAAAGTAGAACCAGAACTAGAGTTTTAACTGTGTTACAGAGCACTGGCCTAGCATGTATGGCCCTGGGTTCAGTCCCTAGCCACCAAAACCAAAAAACAAACAAAAAAGAAAACAACCCAGTAATAACAACTGAATTTCCCTAGCCACCAAAAAAACAACAACAACAAAAAAACCCAGTAGTAACAACTGAACTTCATGTGTATTAGTTACTTTTGTATTGCTGTGATAAAACACCATGACTGAAGTAACTTGTAGAAGGATGGGTTTATTTTGGGTTTATAGTTCCAGAGGGATTAGAGTCCATTACAATTATCATAATGACGGTGGATGTGGTGGAAGTAGTGGTGGTGGTGGTGGTGGTGGTGGTGGTGATGGTGGTAATGATGGTGGTGGTGGTGGTGGTGCTGCTGCTGCTGTTGCTGCATGGAAGGAAGCACCAGGCATGGCAGCAAGAATAGCAACAAGCAGAGAAACTACATGGCTTTTGAAACTTTAGAGCCCACCACCAGTGACATACTTTCTCTACCAAGACCACACCTAAGTCTGTCCAAGCAGTGTAACCAAGTGTGGACCAAGTGTTCAGACACACAAGAACATGGATGACATCTCATTCAAATTACTACACTATGGTAACCTGAAAGACCACAGAAAATAAAAAGCTCCTTTTTCTGTTTCTGAAGAAGGGGCTCTTGCTTTTCATTTACAGTAAACATTCACTTAATATCATTGGTGCTGTGTGTGAGGAATAAAAAGATGATACCAGAGAGGCAAGGCCTTTTTAGGCCATGGTCAATTCATTCTTTAAGAAAAAGTAGGGAGGGACTGGAGAGATGGTTGCAGCAATTAAGAGCACTTGCTGCTTAGTATTTCAGAGGAGCTGAGTTCAAATCCCAGCACT
Source organism: Mastomys natalensis (assembly GCA_021653895.1). Taxonomy (NCBI): domain Eukaryota; kingdom Metazoa; phylum Chordata; class Mammalia; order Rodentia; family Muridae; genus Mastomys; species Mastomys natalensis. Next base: position 78,859 of record JAJTUV010003561.1, read on the forward strand.
CTTGTCAGGCAGTCCACAAGTACTTGTAACTTAAGCTCCAATACCCTCTTCCTGCTTCCAAGGGCACCCTCTAATACATGTATGTATGTATGTGTATATATATATAACACACACACACACACACACACACATACACACGAAAAAAGTTTAGAAAATGAAAATAGGGACCTTTTTAGGGGTTTGGAGTATGAGATAATAAGAGACTGCATTTGTTTTATATAATTAAATGTGTTTTTGTATGCCTAAGTATGTATGTACTCCTTATGTGTGTTGCAGCCCGAGGAGGTCAGGGTATTGTATCTCCTGGAACTGGAGTTTCTGGATCCTCTGCTTAATTGCTGAGCCATCTCTCTAGCCCACATTTCTTTTTTTTTTTTTTTTTAGTGATCACTTTGGTATGGAAAATCATTTTGTGTGGAGACAGAGTTGAGGTTTGGAGTCTAGTTGAGTTAGCAGGACAATAATTCTAGTTAGAGATTATAACCTGTGTTATGGCAACAACGGTAAAAATGACAGAGGTACATAAGTAATAGCTAAATATTTAGAATACAGAACTGATAATTTTGAGGGTTTTTTTTTTGCCATGTTTAAACTATTACCCATTCCAAAAGGGGGGTCATTTTGAGATATATAAATGTAGATAGAGATGTTTGGCTGTGAACTGTCAGAGAGGGGCAGACAAGAAGGAATGAAAGGAAAGAAGAGAGGGTTTTTAAGGTCAGTGTACTTGTTTAAACAGTATTGGAAAGAGAAAGAAATAGGGTGAGAGATCGAAGATACCTTAGAAAGAAGGGACAATTAACTGATAAAATAAAATATATGATCTGGGTGCCAGTACTGGCTTTAGGAGGAAGGAAAGATAGCATTTCCACTGTAATAGGAGGAAAGGGTGGGTGAAGGAAGAAGAGTTGGTATTAGAAGTCAAATTAGTTCTTGTCTCATTATTTTATTTCTGTTTTATTTTCCAAGAAGGAAATAAATCATTTGCATGGAGAGAAGGGAGAGATAATGGATCAAAGATTTAAAGTTTACTGTGGATTGTGGGAAGGAAAGAGCTGAGTAGGAAACTATAGGAGAATTATCTCTCAATATAATCTATATATTTTAGACAGTGAATTTATTTTGTCACCAGTCCAATGGGTGATTATTTCTTCTCCAGCACATCCAGTGGTCTAGTGTAGTGGGATTGAACTAAGGATAGGTTTGCAAATGTGGTAAAAGGTAGGTGGGGCGAGTGAAGAATGCTGAAATTTAAACTAGATAGCAAGTAGGTTGAAGCCAAGAGTAGGTGGATTTGATGCTACAGGCCTGTAATTCCATTATTCAGGAGCTGAGGCATGGGGACTTTGAGTTCAAGGCCAGCCTAAGCTATACATACAACCTCAGAAAACAAATCATAAAGTTAAAAAAGATTGTACTGGGTGTGGTGTGGTGGCATGGAACTTTAATCCTAGTGCCCAGAAGGCAGAGAAGGTAGATCTTTGTGAGTTCCAGGCCAGCTAGGAGTACATTGTTTCATACAACAACAAAACAAATTAAACAAAGAATTGGTGAAAAGTAGAAGCAGCTAGGGTTTTTTGAAAGCAAAGAACAGGTATATCGAGAACCTGGTGGTTATATTTATGGTAAAATGGAACATGCATTTTATATTACAGAAGTGAGCCAATTGCTGGACAAAGTCTGGGGGATGATTATGAGAGTAGCTGAAATGAGAGTGGAGGTAAATATCTGAACATGATAAGGTCAAAGAAGAGTGACCCCCAAGAAGTTAGGTCTCTGTGTTATTACTGATCCCATGTAGAGTGTTGAAAAGACTTGATGTGGAAAAAAATCTGTGAGCAGGTTCTCCAATAAGTAAAGGGATGTGCTGGAGAGAAGGGTAACTGGAATTAAAGAGGAGCAGGATATAGTATTGCTACGTGGTATGAAACTCAAAGAGGAATGAGTCATCTTACACAAGGCTTGATGGTTGACATCAGTTGTTAACTTGATGGCATCTAGAATCACTCAGAGTTAGGCCTTCAAGCATGCCTGTGTAATTATGGGAAATTATCTTGATTGTATTTTAATGAAGGTGGGAAGACCCTCTCACTGTGAGTGGCATTTTCCTGGACTGTATAAACAGAAAAGGAACTGAGCAGCAGCAGATATTCATCACCTTCTTTTTGACTGTGGACTCAGTGTAACCAGATGCTTCAAGTACCTGCTGCCTTGACTTTCCTACTGGGATATACTGTGAACTATGAACTAAAATAAGCACCTCTGTCCTTAAGTTGCTTTTGTTCTTGGTATTCTATCACAGCAGCAGGAACAGCAATAAGGCACAAAAGTAGAGATAATCTGGAATTCTCACTGGAGAGTTAAAAGGGTCATCTATTGAACTTCCGAGGCTTCCGTCTGATAGAAATCTTTTTTTTTTTGGTCTCCCCTCCATGAGCTCCCCACCTTCTCCCCCCACCCCCTTGCTTCTAGGAGGATACTCATCCACCCACCCACCCACTCCAACCTCACCCCTTTAGCATCGCCCTTCTCTGGGGCATCAAGCCTCCACAGGACCAAGGGCATCCCCTCCCACTGATGCCAGACAAGGCAGTCCTCTGCTGCATATGTAGTGGGGGCCATGGACCAGCCCATGTATACTCACTCTTTGGTTGGTGGCATAGTCCCTGGGGTCTGGTTAGTTGATATTGTTGTTCTTCCTATGGGGTTGCAATCCCCTTTAGCTCCTTTAATGCTTCCCCTATGTATTCCATAGGGGTCCCTGACCTCAGTCCAATGGTTGGGTGTAAGTATCTGCATCTGTCTCAGTCAGCTGCTGGTAGAGCCTCTCAGAGGACAGCCCATGCTAGGCTTCTGTCTGCAAGCACAATATGGCTTCAACAATAGTGTCAGAGTTTGGTACCTGCACATGGATGGATCCCAAGTTGGGGTGGTTTCTAGATGGCCTTTCCTTCAGTCTCTGCTCTATTTTTGTCTCTGCATTTCCTTTAGACAGGAACAATTCTGGGTCCAAAATTTGGAGATGGGTAGGTGGCCCCATCCTGTAGCTGAGGGCTATGTCTCTCTACTGGAGGTGGTCTCTTCAGGTTCTGTCTCCCCACTGTTGGGCATTTTGGCTAATGTCATCCCCATTGGGTTCTGGGAGCCTCTCACATCCCAGATCTCTGGGACTTTGTAGAGGTTTCCCCATCCCCCACCCTACACTATTGCATTTTTGTATTCATTCTCCTGGCCCCCTGGACTTCTTTCCTGTCTCCTTTCCCCCTATACCTGATCCTGCCCCTTTTCCTTCCCCCTCACCTCTTCCACCCAGGTACCTACCTCTCTCTGCCTCCTGTGATTATTTTGTTCCCCCTTCTAAGTGGGATTGAAGCATCTATACTTGGGCCTTCTTTCTTGTTACGACTATATGAAGCTGATAGAATTCTTAACACAGTGCTCCTTAGACTCTATGGTGAAGAACAAGGACATATTTTCCTTTATTTTCAGTCTCTAATGGATCAATTATTTTATAAAATAAAAAGAGAATGACTAGAAAAAGAATGTGAACAAACAGCAATATAACAAACCTCAATTTTTCATTATTAGATTCAATGGCTTTTAAAACATCCTGCCAGATTTCTGAGAAGTAGTACTGTCATTTTCTGTACTTACCATAGACCTGTAGTCAACAGTTCACAGATCAGTATTAGTCTATGGATTACGCTAATGGTTCTCAACCTTCCTAATGCTCTAACCCTTTAATGCAGTTCCTAATATGTGGTTACCCTTAACCATAAAATTATTTTAGTTGCTACTTCATAACTATAATTTTGCTACTATTATGAATTGTCATGTAAATGTCTGATATGCAGAGTATCTGATCTGTGACCTAATCCACAGGTTGAGAACAACTGGATTATACTTTGAGTAGCACTGGTATGGAGAAAATAGTTTTCTTGTAGAGCAACTGTATTTGTTTAAACTTGAAAAATAAAAGAGGGTTCTGTTTTATATTGTTATGCTTTTAGACAGGGTTTCATCTAGCCAAAGCTGACCTTAAACTACTGATTGCTCTGCTTCTATCTTTGAAGTTCTGAGATTACAGGTGGGTGTATTAGTTACTTTTCTGTTACTGTAATAAAACACCATGACCAAAGCAACTTATAAAAGAAAGTATTTAATTGGACTTATATATATAAGTTCCACAGGGTTAACACCCATGATGGGAGAGAGAAGGCATGGCAGCAGAAACATCTGAGAGCTCACATCTTGAACCTTAAGCAGGAGTTAGAGAACACACTGGGGATAGTAGCAGTCTGTTGAAACCCTGTGACACAACTCTTTCAACAAGGTCATACCTCATCCTTTCCAAATAGTTCTACTAACTGGGGACCAAGTATTCAAACCTATGAGCCTATGCGGACCATTCTCATTCAAACCACCACAGTGCACATGTACCACCATGCCTGGCAGGTGTTTCTTGAAGGGGAAGCTAGAGCAATTTATTTATCATGGTATAGAATTGCTAAGGATGTGACATGGAAGTTGAGAGAGGAGACGGTCAGTAGCTGGTTTTGGTAGAAAAAGCATATGTGATAAAAGTTCAGGAGTGATGACAGCAAGGTTTCCTTTTTGAGCAATGTCCAAATATAGCAGGGATGTGAGACATAAAGCACATATGTCATGGAAATGATGCCTCAGGTCCAAATAAAAGATTTATAGATTTAGGCCAGGTGACACAGGCCAATAACTTTGGGACCAGGAAGCTAAGGTAAGTTTGAAGTGAGATTGGACTATATAGTGAGACCCTCTCTCAAAAAGCAAGCAAGCAAACAAACAAACAAAAAAAACTTTAGGGTAGTGAGGAATGATAATGTGGATATGGCAAAAATATTAACTGTCATTTGTCATTTACTCTGTGTCAGTCTCTGTGTTCATTGTGTTAATGAACTTTATGTACATTATCTGCTTGACTCTGCTAACTTCTGCAAAGTTGATGCTGATGTCCTGATTTCTTGATATGCTACAGGTTTATAGACAGAGTTATTTTGCAGAGATGAATATAAGGGAGGGCTGGATTTCAGGAAATTGATCATCATAATCTTGGCTGAAACAATTTGAGCTCTGCCATATTTTATGTACCTTGCTGTATGTGGTTGATAAAAGAGTTTTAAAGCATTTAAACCATAGCCAGAAATTACTTGAAGGATTCTTGTCATCTTTCTTGGTGAGGGAAGGACTTAACACGTGAAATTACTTTGTATACATGCATACAAAATTAAATCTAATTGAGGCAGCAAAAATGATTACCTATAATTCTTCACTCATAAAAGTTGTTGGCTCTAAAATATTTCTATCAGTTTTATTTAATAAAATATCTCAGCAGAGTTCTAAGTTTGCATTCTAGTATTTTGAGTGTGTTAGGCAAAATAAAATATCATTAAAATAAGACTTATTCTTAAAAATCTTTCTGTATTTTGAGATTTTTTTTATATAGCTCAGGCTGGTCTAATACTTGAGGGTAGCCTAAAACACATGATAATCCTCTTTCCTCCACCTCTAGAATGTTGGAACTAGAAGTATGGATTAGAGAACTAGAACATCTGTTCTTTTTACCTTTTTTGTGTGTTTGTTTGTTTGTTTGTTTAGATTTATTTATTTTTATTTATATGAGTACACTGTAGCTGTCTTCAGACGCACCAGAAGAGGGCATCAGATCCCATTACAGATGGTTGTGAGCCACCATGTGGTTGCTGGGAATTGAACTCGGGACCTCTGGAAGAGCAGACAGTACTCTTAACCACTGAGCCATCTCTCTAGCCCGTTTGTTTTTGACTCAGGGTTTTTCTGTGTAACAGAAACTTTCTGTGACCTGAAACTTGCTTTGTAGACCAGGCTGTCCTTGAATTCACAGAGATCTGCCTGCCTCTCTGCCTCCCAAGTGCTGGGATTAAAGGCATGCACCAATACTGCTGGGCCCTTCTTTTTACCTTTTAAATGTAACTATTTGGAACATTTAAAGTTGATAATTGGGTTTATATATTTCTGTTTATTCACATACTGATGCTCTAGTGTCTTTTGGCTTTGACCATTCCAATTCCTAATGAAGTTTTTGCCATCATTGTTTTATACCAGTTAGAATTTTGCATTGATGAAAATATTTTATAATATGCACAATAACTTCATTTGGCTGGTGAAATATAGCTAGTGTGCTAGAGGACCTACATTTAAATTTTACTTAACTTTATTTTTAAATTTATTTTTATGTGTATGAGTGTTTTGTCCACATGTATGTCTGTCTGTACACCAAGTGCCTAGTTCTAGGAGAGGCCAGAAGAGGGAACCAGATCCCCTGGAACTAGAGTTAGAGAGGATTGTGGGCCACCATTTAGGTGCTAGGAATCAAACTCAGGTCCTCTGGAAGAGCAAGCAGCCAGTATTCTTTTCTTTTATTAGATATTTTCTTTATTTACATTTCAAATGTTTTCTCCTTTCCAGGTCTCCCCTTCAGAAACCCCCTGCCCCTTCAGAAATCCCCTTCTCCCCCTGCCTCTATGATGATGCTCCCCTACCCACCAACCCACTCCCATCTTCCTGCCCTGACATTCTTCTACACTGGGGCATTGAACACCCTCAGGCCCAAAGGCCTCTCCTTGTACTGATATCCAACAATGCCATCCTCTGCCACATATGTGGCTGGAGCCATGGATTCCTCCATGTGTACTCTTTGGTTGGTGGTCCACTCCCCAGGAGCTCCGAGGGGTGTGGCCTGTTGACACAGTTGCTCCCCCCCATGGGGCTGCAAACTCTCAGCTCCTTTAGTCCCTTCTCCAACTCCTCCATCGGGGACCCCCTGCTCAGTCCAATGGTTGGCTGCAAGCATCCACCTCTGTATTTGTCATGTTCTGGCAGAGCCTCTCAGGAGGCTTATATGATCAGGCTCCTGTCAGCAAGCATTTCTTGGCATCCACAATAGAGTCTGTTTGGTGACTGTATATGGGATGGATCCTCAGGTGGGGCAGTCTCTGGATGGCCTTTCCTTCAGTCTCTGTTCCACTCTTTGTCTCCATATTTTCTCCTGTGGGTATTTTGTTCCCTTCTAAGAAGCACTGAAGCACCCACACTTTGGTCTTCCTTCTTCTTGGGCTTCATATGGTCTGTGAATTGAATCTTGGGTATTCTGAACTTTTGGGCTAATATCCACTTACCAGTGAGTGCATACTGTGTGCGTTCTTTAGTGACTGAGTTACCTCACTCAGGATGATATTTTCAAGTTCCATCCATTTGCCTAAGAATTTCATGAAGTCATTGTTTTTAATAGCTGAGTAGTATTCCATTGTGTAAATGTACCACATTTTCTGTATTCATTCCTCTGTTGAAGGACATCTGGGTTGTTTCCAGCTTCTGGCTATTATAAATATGAACACAGTGGAGCAGGTGTCCTTATTACATGTTGGATCATCTTTTGGGTATATGCCCAGGAATGATATAGCTGGGTCCTCATGTACTACTATGTCCAATTTTCTGAGGAACTGCCAGACTGATTTCCAGAGTGGTTGTACCAGCTTGCAATCCAATTCTCCAATGAAAAGATATAGACTAACAGACTGGATATGTAAACAGGACCCAGCATTTTGCTGCCTACAGGAAACGCACCTCAGTGTCAAAGATAGACACTATCTCAGAGTAAAGGACTGGAAAACAATTCTCCAAGCAAATGGTTCCAAGAAACAAGCTGGAGTAGCCATTCTTTTTTTTTTTTCTTCCGAGACAGGGTGGAGTAGCCATTCTAATATCAAATAAAATCAACTTTCAACCAAAAGTTATAAACAAAGAACTCAAGAAGTTAGACTCCAGACAACCAAATAACCCTATTAAAAAATGGGGAACAGAGCTAAACAGAATTCTCAACTGAGGAAAGGTGAATGGCCAAGAAGTACCTAAAGAAGTGTTCAGCATCCTTAGTCATCAGGGAAATGCAAATCAAAACAACCCTGAGATTCCACCTCACATAAGTCAGAAAGGCTAAGATCAAAAACTCAGGGGACAGCAGATGCCGGCGTGGATGTAGAGGAAGAGGAACACTCCTCCATTGATGGTGGGATTGCAGCTCGTGAGTGTTCTTAACCACTAAGCCATCTATCCATCCTTCAAATTTACTTAATTTTAATTGATATAAATGTAGATTGCAATATGTACTGATAATAGAACTTTTAAAAAATGAGGAAAGGAGATGACATCTGTATTGTAAATAAATAAAATATCCAAAAAAATACAAAAAAAAAAAAAATCTTATAAACCTTGGCTATGTTTTCTTCTTTTCCAGTTGTGTTGGTGTTGAGGAGGAGAAGGCTGCTGATATTGATCTGTACCACTGCCCCAACTGTGAGGTCTTACATGGACCCTCCATTAGTAAGTAGATCTTATGATTTTCATCAGGAAGTAGTAAACGAAGAAACAGCAAAGATAGCTTTGGAGAGTCTTTGCCTAAGTGCCTCAGATATGTCTTTCTTACGAAACATCGGAAGCCCATGCAAGTCCAACAGGGCCTGTAACTATTGCCCTAAGAGAGCAGAAATCTTTATCTCTTTCCTGTTTTAGCAACTGCCTAGAGCAAGCACACTCTTCTTTACTAGGAGCTTTCCTGAGTATAAGAGAGCATCTTTACGTGTAGATGCCCCTGGGGTTTTAGATTCTTAGCTCCTGGCCATTCTAACTCACTACCACTTGTCTTTTTCTGGTTTAGTGAAAAAACGTCGTGGATCTTCCAAAGGACATGATAATCATAAGGGGAAACCATTGAAGACTGGGAGCTCTATGTTTATCCGAGAACTACGGGGTAGGACTTTTGACAGGTGAGGACCCTCTGTCCAAAGAAATGTTAAGCATTAGAGCTATGGGAAGCTGGACATAATTCCTTTCAGCTTTTCCACTGGCTGTGCCATTATGTGCCTCCCTTATGTCTAGATATCTTCTGGGCCCTGCAAAATCTCTGGGGTGGGAACTTCTGTTTTGGTCAGTTCCTAAGTAACAGTGGCCAGAGTTTCACTTGATGTTTAGAGTACATTATGACCTATCTACAAAAATCTGCAGTAGTTTGGAAGCAGCATTTGTCTTAGTCAACTTATAAGCATCCGAACAATGCTAGAATTGGAAGGATTTTTTGGTTTCTCCTTGTGTATGTTAATCATACAAAGTAATGGGTTTCATTATGACATTTCCATGTATATTATTAAATATACTTTGATCATAGTCACTTATTCTATGACCCTTTATTTCCTTCCCCTTTCCTATTCCATATTCTTGGTGTTTTTTTTTGGTTTTTCAAGACAGGGTTTCTCTGTGTATTCCTGGCTGTCCTGGAACTCACTCTGTAGACCAGGCTGGCCTCGAACTCAGAAATCCACCTGCCTCTGCCTCCCAAGTGCTGGGATTAAAGGTGTGTGCCACCACCGCCCAGCTCCCTATTCCATATTCTTTTTTTTTTTTTTTTTTTTTTTTTTTTTTTTGGTTTTTTTTCGAGACAGGGTTTCTCTGTGTAGTCCGGGCTGTCCTGGAACTCGCTCGGTAGACCAGGCTGGCCTCGAACTCAGAAATCCGCCTGCCTCTGCCTCCCAAGTGCTGGGATTAAAGGCGTGCGCCACCACCGCCCGGCTCCTATTCCATATTCTTAACAGCGCTCCATTTAATGTCTGCAAGAATTTTTAATGGTCAGGAAATTTAATTCTCTCATTATAGAGGAGAGGAAACTTTAAAACTGAAATTAGGGAGCTGTCATGTGTTTTTCAATCAAAAAGATACTTTTTTTCCTTTCAACTTACCTGGATTTAGTAAAAATAATGAACAAAAATAATAAGTTAGAAATTAATTAATAAATATGTGGTTTTAAATCCATTGGACTGTTTTCAGGTTTCTTGTACTTCAAGTATTATTTAGATTGTTTTGCTAGGTTATTAGTTTTAAAAAAATTGAAGATTCTCAGTCCCCTCTCTACCTCAGACCCTCACATCCCTTCTATGTACATCAGCTAATTTCTCTTACATTTTTTTCAAAAATAGTCCCTTGTGGTTGTGTGTCCTTTTTCATTTTTGACACAAATGGAAGCACTATATTTTGTACATTATTTTTATTTTTAAATCTAAATAATATGTCTTGGAAATCAATCTACAATAGTGTGTATAGGTGATTCTTTACTTCCTTTCATGGTCATTTAGTATTTCATTGAATGGATATATATTTTATTTGACCAGTCCTCTAGTGATAGACATTTAAATTGATTCCAGCATTTTGCTGTTATTAAGAAAACTTCTGTAGTCCATACCTTTTTTTCTTCAGTAATGAGCATTGAACCTAGGTATCACACATGCTAGGCAAGTACTCTATCAATGAGCTATATCTGCAGCCTCAGTGAATATCTCTATGTACTTAAGTTTTTACATGTGTGACAAGTATAGATGTAGATTTAACTGTGTAAAAAGTAAAAATGTTAGGTCAAAAAGGATATGCCTTAAGAATCTGTAAATATTGCCAATTATTTGCATAAAGCTTGTACAACATCACAGACATTTTGTCAAGGCTGTGATGATTTTTACTATTAAATTTTCAAAATTTAGTGAAATCTTTTTATTTTAACTTATTACCTTAATTATGAAAGAGGTTGATTTTTTTCTATATTTATGGGTTGTATTTAGTCATAGTTTTCTTTTTTCTAAAGCATTTCCATATTTCTTATTGAGAAAATGTTTTCATGAAATGTATTCTGATCATGTTTTTCCCTTCCCTTCAATTCCTCCCAGATCCTCCCATCTACTCAACTCTGTACCCTTTCTTTCTATTTAGAAAACAAATATGCAAAGCAAAAAAGAAACCAACCCGCAAGAATCTCTTTCTCTCATACACACACACACACACACACACACACACACACACGCAAGAAAAAAAAACTCTTAACAAAGCAATATGAAAAAAAAAAAGTCTACAAAAATACCTTTGAGTTTATTCTGTGATGGCCATCTACTTTTGGGCACGGAGCCTATGGGTAGATGTGTTTAATAAATTGGACGGTGGTGGTGCACGCCTTTAATCCCAGCAGCAGCAGAGGATGGTGGATTTCTGTGAGTTAAAGGCCAGCCTGGTCTACAGATCCTGTTGTAGGACAGCCAGGGCTACATGAAAAAAGCCTGTCTTAAACAGACACCAAATAGTGTGGTTAATACTTCTCCAATTGGAGGAAACTAACTTATTTATAACAGCTTTCCTTGTAGACAATATTAGTTTTTATTTATTATTTTAGTAAAACCTGGGTCTTGTCTCTTACATGTTTTTCCCCTAGTATCTTTATGACTTTAGTTTTTGCAGTTTAAATATTGGACCATCCAGAACTGCATAAAGAGTAAAACAGATATAGAGCTTATGTTTGTCTCAATACAGCTAATTTCCCTTTTCTTCATAGTCTTTTTTTTTTTTTTCTTTTTTGGTTCTGGAGGTTGAAATCATGGATTCATTGCAAGCCAAGCTAATGCTCTGGCACTGTGTATACTTCCATATATCTACCACTCTCTTGTCTCCCTTGTGACTAGGAGTAGTTGAGGGAGGGGAAAGATTAATATGATCAAAATATATTGTATGAAAAATATAAAAACAATTCCCATCTTATAAGTACATGTATTGAGAAAGTGGTTGTAAATACTATTTTTTAAAAGCTCAGTCTTTGCTCTCTTCACTAACATTTTAAATTGGATGTTGCTATTTTGGGTTGGAACAAATGAGTCAAAATTGTTAGTTACATCTCTTCTTAGGTAAGTTATTGACTAATTTCCTTTGTTGTTCAGAAAAGAACAGCCTGTTCACTATATATTCTCTACCTCTGTCAGTGACTTTGTCTCCTGCTTTTGAGAAGTCATGTTTTTTCCTGGCATATGAGGTTTATGCCATTAATTGTCAACCCATATAAGACTCCCACAGGAAGACTGTACCCCTTTAGTAAGAGGCCATTAAGGCCTTTAGTGAGCAGAATCTCAAGGTCATGTTTTTTTCCTATGGCCTACACAGCTCAGATGAAGTGATTCTGAAGCCCACTGGAAGTCAGCTGACTGTGGAATTCTTGGAAGAGAATAGCTTCAGCGTGCCTATCCTTGTCCTGAAGAAGGATGGGTTGGGGATGACATTACCTTCTCCATCATTCACTGTGAGGGATGTGGAACACTATGTTGGTAAGACACCACAAATCCTCTTAACTGTGATATCAGCTGTTCCTATCTATTTAAATCATGCTTGGCATGGTGGCTCATGATACCTTTAATCTCAGCACCCAGAGAGCAGAGGTAGTCAGATCTCTGAGTTTGAGGCCAGCTTGGTCTACATAGTGAGTTCCAGGATAGCCAGAGCCACATAGAGAGACCCTGTCTTGGAAAACAAAACAAACAAAAGGACTAGAGTCATTTGTCTAATCCATCTTTTTATATATGCTTTCTAGCCATCTTGAGAGTATGATATGAAGGCCTTGCCTAGAGTCATTCTTTGGAGAAACAAGAGACAAAATACTAGTCTTCTTTTCCTTTTTAGCTTTTTTTTTTTAATCAGCTATTTTATGTATATGCATGCTCTGTCTTCATGCACAGAATAGGGAATAAGATCCCATTATATATGGCTGTGAGCCACTATGTAGTTGCTGGGAATTGAACTCAGGACCTCTAGGAAAGCAGCCAGTGCTCTTAACCACTGAGCCGTCTCTCTAGCCCTAGGGATTTTTTGTTTATGTGTGTGGGGGTGGGGGGAAGGTAGTGACAGTATTTATTTGATTCATTCTTTTCTCTTAATAGACCACACAAAATTAGGTTGAGCCAACTTTTTTATTAATTTATTTATTTACATTCCAAAAGTTGTCCCCTTCCTGGTCCCCACTCCTGGAGTTCTTCACCCTCTTCCCGCGCCTCTGAGGGGGTACTTCCCCACTCTCCACTCACCCCCTCACCAGCATCCCTCCTCCCTGGAGCATCAATCCTGTGGAGCTCTCTGGGAGCTCTGAGGTGTCTGGATCAGTCGACACTGTTGTTCTTGCTATGGGGTTGCAATTCCCTTCAGCTCCTTCAGTCCTTCTTCCAACTCCATTGGGGTTCCCAACTTCAATTCAATGGTTGGCAATAAGTATCTGCATTTGTCTCAGTCAGGTGTTGGTAGAGCCTCTCAAGTGGACAGCCATGCTAGGCTCCTGTCTACAAATACAACATGGCCTCATGGAGCCATTTGTTTTAACCGGGAAAATTTTAGGAACCATAGTCTTTGATACCTGTTCTTACATACTAATTACTGGAGCATCAGTGTAGGGGGAGAGCAGAAGAGAAGAAGAAGCAGATCGATGGCAGTTAGACTACGTAAGAGTTTCTTTCAGATAGCTCTATAGCCCTAATAGCCCCCACCCAGATCTTGAGAGTGTGATAGATTCCTACTCTCTGCCCTGAACACATAGTATCTGAAGACAGAATTCCTCAGTATATGGCCATTCTAGGTGCTGGTGACGGGACAAGAAGTTTTTATCCCTGAGAGACATAACTCACTACAGAACTCATTTCTTTATTTCAGGTTCTGACAAAGAGATTGATGTGATTGATGTGGCCCGCCAGGCTGACTGCAAGATGAAACTCGGTGATTTTGTCAAATACTATTACAGTGGGAAGAGGGAAAAAAGTCCTCAATGTCATTAGTTTGGAATTCTCCGATACCAGGTAGGAGGGGAAAGGTAACAGAAAAGCCTGACAGGGTGTCTAAAACCTGTAGATATACTTGAATTTATATTTTGGTTTGTTTTCTTCATTCCAGTAGTTTTGTTTCTCATTTTGGAGTAGGGAGTTGGCTTATACTTTGTAGGGTACTGATTCAACTTTATATATAACTAAGTCAGTTTATCAATTTATAACAGAGCTAGGTTATAGAGTATTTTACTTAATTTGTCTCCTTTGTTCTAGAGCATCTTCCTTTGATCTTTTCCTAGTGTTTATATTTTTACTTTATGACTGTCCTAAATGAAGAATAAGTCGTCAGTCTTTGGAAATAGATTTTAAAATTAATATGTAGTTTTTCTAAGGGGAGATTGCCTACATTTAAAAGGGAAGGATTATACTCTTTAAAAATTCTATCAGGACTTACATATTCAGGACTGTGGTGAATATTAAGAAATTGTAACATATCTTTTTCTTCTTAGGAAACTTACTAATTGCTTATTGGCGGTTTTTTTTTTTTTTTTTTTTTTTTGGTTTTTTGAGACAGGGTTTCTCCGTGTAGCCCTGGCTGTCCTGGAACTCACTCTGTAGACCAGGCTGGCCTCGAACTCGCTTATTGGCGTTTTAAGCTTTCAAATAATTACTAAAAAGTTAGATTTGTAAGAAGTTGTAAAAACAGTATACAGCAAGGTCCTGTGTACTTTTCAGTTTCCCACGTGGTAACATGATTATAATAATAAAAATCCTTGCTGATGCTTTTAAGATTGAAAAACCTAAAGGTATTTAAAAAACCTGTAGTTTCTTTATATATCACTTAATCTAGAAGCCTATGTGATAGTTTGTAGACATGCCAAAAGGGGTTAAAAGAAAACTGGAACAAAAAGAAAATAAAGGTAGGGGACTAGGATGCATATGGATAGGTACTATATACATGAATCCATAATTCTTTGTTTAAAATAGTTGGTGGAAATAGATTGCAGAGTTTTTATTGAATTTCCTGAAGGTCAAAACAAAGAGGAGAGTATAATATTACAAGATTTGTGGGTTTATGTGGGATAAAACCAGCCAGATTTATGGAACTGAGCTCCAGGAAGTTTCTGTAATTGTAAGGACTTTTCATAAAGAAGATATCAAGGTAAGGAAAAGACAACTGCTATAAAGTAAGTGCTGAATGAGTAGACTGGAGGAGTGAGATAATGGGCATGACAATTTATTAGTAGGAATGGCCAGTAGAAGGATTTGGAGCTAGGATTTAGGATTGGATTTGGAAGCTGAGTGGAACGGGATTACTGTTAAACTTGTAGGAATAAATGTTGTATATACCTTTGAGTTCTGTGGAGAAAGTGATTTTTTTAAAATTTGTTTTTTCTGACCATGGTATTTTATTCAGACTTAAACCTTCAATTTTCAGTCAGCTCATGTTTCTTTTCACCTTTACTAGGCTTTCAAACCTTGTGGAAACACCTAAGATTGTTCGCAAGCTGTCATGGGTAGAGAACTTGTGGCCAGAGGAAAGTGTCTTTGAGAGGCCCAATGTGCAGAAGTACTGCCTCATGAGTGTGCGGGATAGCTATACAGATTTTCACATCGACTTTGGTGGGACCTCAGTTTGGTACCATGTGCTCAAGGTAGGTGTGAATATGACATCTGGAGGCAGCCAGACATATCTGCTTTTCATATTCTATCTGGGTAACACTTTGACATGATTAACTCTATCGTGGTAATTCTGAAGACAGAATTCCTGGGTATAAGGCCATTCTAGATACCGGTAAGGGAACAAGAAGTTTTTCCCCTTAGATACAGAACTCATTTCTTTACTTCAGGTTCTGACAAAGAGATTAATATGATTGATGTGGCACATGTGGGTGTGTCTCTACAATTGTGATGCTTAAGCAAGAAAGTTGTTGAAAGTAGGCATGGTGGCTTCTGCCTATAATTTCAATGCTTGCTAGGTTGTGACAGGAGGCTTGCCATGAATGAGAGGTCAGCCTGAGCTTTATGCTAAGTTTCAGATCAGCTTGAGCTGGGGGAGGGAGGCATGCAGCAGACCCTAGGCTGCACCCCTAGCACTCAAACTATTTTAAGGTCTAGGGACATAGCTTAGTGGTGCTTACTTAATGTGTGTGCAAGGTCCTTATTTCTATCTCTAGTAACACAGAAGTAGATTTTTTTGAATAGCAATAAATATTTAAGATATTCCATACCTTCTTAAATGAAGGAATTCTATTTCTCTCAATATATATGAAAATGTCTATATTGTAAAAATTTCTTGGTAACATGAGCTTTCCCTCCCTCAAACTTTAATATGTGTACCATAGAATTCATTTACTTTCTCCAAAGTAACCAAAGTGAAGTGGCTGTATTTTTTTTTCTGAGACATTTGGGAGTAGTTCCAGACATAGTGTCTCCTTATCTCTAATAATTCATTATTTAGTTCTTAACAAAGATATTTTCTTAACTAATTACAGGACAGTTATCAAAATAAGGAAATTGATATAATACTATTATTAGCTACTCTCCTCTGGCTGTCAGTATTTTCATTGTATAGTACACATACCTAGTTTTGTCACACATCATAGTTTTCTGTGTTTAAATTTTTGATGTATTAGTTAAGCTACAGAGTTATCCTTATGCTAGGGTATGGTTCTTTTTCACCAAATTGTCTATCATATGATTATTCAAGCAAAACATAATTAGCAAATAAAATATTCTTCCAACAGATAATCAGTCATCTAATGAAATATAATCTTCTAGAAGTCCTTGGGCAGTTACTGAACTTTTAAACTTATTAACTTTGATTGCAGATATGAGAAGGAGCACTATATAACTGGCATTTAAAAGCAGATTCAATTTTCTTCTCATCAGTAATATGGCCTTAAATTCTAGGGCTAGTAGTATTGATCTTACCTATAGAGGCCATTTTTAATTTGGTATTATATCTAAAATAAGAGCAGTTGGTATATATTTCTCCTAACGTAAATAGATTTAAATACCCCTTTCAAATTACTTTTGGAAAATTTGAGCAGTTCATCTAAAAATATTTCTTGATGGGTTTGGGAAACAGCTCTGGCATACTGATATGGTTGTGGGTGGAGACTGTGAGAGAGATTTGACCATTTCAAACACCCTTCCTTGAAAAGGACTTTTCTTTTAAGTCCTTTAGTATGATATCTTTTTATTTCAGGGTGAGAAGATCTTCTACCTGATTCGTCCAACAAATGCTAATCTGACTCTCTTTGAGTGCTGGAGCAGCTCCTCTAATCAGAACGAGATGTTCTTTGGTGACCAGGTGGAAAAGTGCTACAAGTGTTCTGTGAAGCAAGGACAAACACTGTTTATTCCTACAGGTCATTCCTGGGTCCCTCTGGAGGGGAGGATGGGAAAGGCAAAAAGAAGGGAGATAGTGGTACTGTACCAAATCCTGTCCATAATTTATTAATCTC
The DNA here is from genome assembly GCA_021653895.1 of Mastomys natalensis. Lineage (NCBI taxonomy): Eukaryota > Metazoa > Chordata > Mammalia > Rodentia > Muridae > Mastomys > Mastomys natalensis. The sequence goes on from JAJTUV010003561.1 coordinate 96,002, forward strand.
ATTATGTGACATCTCTTTTTCTCATTAGCTAAGAGGTTAAGAATTAGACCTAAAGAAAGTTTATTGTTGGCCAGTACGTAGTGTGGTTTTGTGTAGAGGCCACAGATGACAGAACAAGCAGGAGGAGACTGGTGGACCATTGTATACTGGGTTAATATCAACTGGTATACCTATAGAGAACAGGACTCAGCCCTATGACTCTAGGGATACTAACTCAGAGGCTGATGTGTCAGTCTATAACATTGAATGACCAGGACAGAAACATTCTTTGTTAATAGTTCATGCCTGGGTTTTACTTATAGAATTCTTAGGTCTCGTGTGGAGTCTGAATTTGTGTGTATTTTGCTAGGCAACCATTCTTCCACTGAGTTATGTCCTGAGCTGAGTATGTACATTTTGAAAAAAAAAAAAAAGCCCTGTTGTCTCAATTTGGGGAGTTGATATCTAGAAGCTAATTGAATCTCTTATGAAGAGTCCAATTTAAATGTTTCTTGATTATTTAAAAAGAATTAACATTAAATTATCTTGAAATGTATAGGGTAATACTCTTATTGAATGTGGCTATAATAAAACACAGTTGGAATCTCAGATACTTGGAAAACTGAGGCAGGAAGATTATGTTTTCAAGGCTAGCCTGGGCAACTTAGTGAAACTCTACTTAAAAATAAAGCAAAATAAATATTTTAAAGATTTTTTTTTTGTTATTTTCTTTTTTTTTTTTTTTTTTTTTTATTTTCTATTATAAGTTCTCACTACATAGATCAGGCTGGTCTTAAACTCAGAGGTCCACCTGTCTCTGCGTCCCAACTGCTGGTATTAAAGGTGTGTGCCACTATGCTCAGCTTAAAAATAATGAACAAATAAATAAATGGAATTCTCATGAAATAACATGGACCTGAAAATTTGGAGAGTTTTAATTTAGCATTAGGTTTCTTTAATCTATGTAAGGCTATTTGCATTATCTAACCCATGCTTTTACCAACAAAGCCATCTTGCCAGTCTATGTATTCTGTATTAGATGGGTTGTGGTTGTCTATGCTTTTCAAAGAAGTACTATATTGATGGATTCTTTTATTCCTTCTCTCCCTTCCTCCCTCTCCCCACTTTTGTTCATTCCTGATATTAGTTACCTGTGTCTTCTCTGTTACTTCTGTCAGACTTCTAGAGGTTTATCAGTCTTGTTTGATTTTTTTTCTCTTTATGCTTTCAATTTTGATTTTTGTGTTTATCCTTATTTTCCTTCTGTTTGTTCTGAGTTTATTTTTATACTTTTTTCCTAGTTTTTTTTTCCTAGTCTTGGGATGGATTTTATATTATTAATTTCAGATTTACTTTCTTTTGTAATGTGAGCATTTATTCCTATAGCTATTTTATAGCTGTAAATTCCCAGCATCAGTTTAACTCTTAGACATATTTTTGTTATCATTTTTATTGTATTAAGTGTGTCTATGTAGAAAATGAGATAGAATTTATATGCCATAAAATGTACAAGTTTAATAGTTGTTTTTAGTATACTTATACAGTTGTATAACTTTATGCCAGAGATCATCACTTTAAAAAGAACACTTTCCCTATTAACAGTTATTTTTTATTTGGCTGTTCTCCCAGCCTGGGACAACATTTTTAAAAAAAATTCCTTGTATATGGATTTTCCTCTTGAGTATTCCACATAAATAATAATTTTGGGATAGGCTCTTGTATAGTCTAGGCTAGTCTTCAACTCAACTGGATAGCTGAAGCTGGCCTTCTGCTATTGATCTTCCTGCCTCCACCTTCTGAGTGGTGGGATTACAAATGTGTGCCATCTTACTTTTATTTTTTTTCTTTAGACAGATTTATGTGATCCTGGAATCTGCTATGTAACCCAACCTCGCCTCAAACTTGCAATATTTTGTCATCTTCATCAGTATGTGATTACAAACATGGCACCTCACTTTTTTTAAGGGCAAAATAATTTTTCTACCCCTGCAACAGGGTCTCATGTATTCAATAATAATGTTGCTGGGTAACTAAGGGTGACCTTGAACTTCTCCTCCTGCCTCTATCTTCTATGTACCGTGGTTATAGACTTGCACTACCATGCCTAGTTTTTTTTTTTTTTTTTTTATGTAGTGCTAGAAATCAAACATAAAGCTTTACTCATATTAAGCAATCCATCTACCAGCTGAGCTATAACTCCAGCCACTGTAAAATAGTATTTCATAATGTGGTTATGCCACATATTTTCCTTTTCTTTTAAAAATGTTTATTAACATATATTATCCATAATAGTGGGTCTCTGTATGACATTTCTATACATGTATATAATGTATTTCATATTTGCCATTTCCTGTTGTCCCTCTACCACACATGCTAACCCCCTTAACATCTAGTTCCCTTTCTACTTTCATGTCTTTTGTGTGTGTGTGAAACCCAGTGAATCTCATTAGAGCTGTTAACAGGAGCATATTAGGAACCTTGCCAGTGGTTCCTTCCTTTCTACCATGGAAGAAAATCTTTCTGTTTATTGAGTTTTTTGTGAGTTTCACATCATGTACCCTAGTCCCATTCATCTCCCCATACCCTCATATCTGTCCTTTATCCTTGCTAACTCCCCACCAAAATAAAATACACACAAACAACAACAACAACAACAAAGCATAGAAAATATCTCATGGAAACTGTAGTATGTCACAGTGTGTCCCACAGTATATCCCTCTGTTTACACATCTGCACTTGGAAATGTTTCAGTACGTCATTGGTCTGGTTCAAGAGCTACAATATTGGGTCCTCATCATGATTCCTCCAGATTATCTTACTGCTCTGTGTTGTGGAGATCCTTCAGCTTTGGATTAGTGAGACTGGCCCTTCCATTTGAAGGTGATACAGATTTTGGGGTGGATGAATTCAGAGCCCTGGATTTGGGCCTGAGTGGTAGCTGAGTTGGTCAGCCTACCAGAGAGCCCAATCTTGTGAATATCTTACACAAGAGTTCAAGAATATAAAATAAAACAGCCATGTCATGCCTTGAAATACTGTTTGTTGCAAACTGTCCTTCCTCTAGCCACATTATGTTTGTATTCACCAACTGATAAACATTTAAGTCTTTTTTTTTTTTTTTTTTTTTTGGTGTGGGCGGATACTGGGGATTGAATGCAAAGCCTTGTGAATGCTGTCTAAGTGTTCTACCACTGAGCTAGTTCTATAACCCCTATTCATTATTTTATTCAAAAAATCTTTTTGAGACAAGGTCTTATAAAGTTGCCAGGTTGGCACTGAGCCCACTGTTTAGTGTAGTCAGGCCTCAGCTTCCTGAGTGGCTGAGGTTATAGTTAGGGGCTTGGAATAATTTTTGACTATTATGAATAATGCTACTATGAGTATTCATGTAAAACTTATTTTGCTAACATAATGAGTTGACTATTCTTAATTAAAAATCTGGAATCTAGGCAGGTTGTAGTGGCACATGCCCTTAATCCTAGTACTTAGGAGCCATAGGCAGGAGGTTCAAGGCCAGCCTGGTCTAAAGAGCTAGTTCCAGGATAGGCAGAGATACACAAAGAAATCATATTTCATGAAAGAAAAAACAAACAAACCCAGAAACAAATATCTGGAACCCAGCAGTATTTTTTTTTTTTGGAAAAAAAAAAAAGTATCTTAAAAATCCTGAACACCCCCCCCCCAGAATCATGTTTTGTTGAATTTATTTTCTATGCTCAGTATGTGTATACATAGTCCTTTGTGTGTGCATTTGTGTGTTGGTGTATATGCATATCAGAGTCCAGAAATTGACATCCAGTATCTTCTGTAGTTATTCTTTATTTTTAAAAATATATTTGAAGCTGGGCAGTGGTGGCGCACGCCTTTAATCCCAGGACTTGGGAGGCAGAGGCAGGTGGATTTCTGAGTTCGAGGCCAGCCTGGTCTACAGACTGAGTTCCAGGACAGCCAGGGCTACACAGAGAAACCCTGTCTTGAAAAACCATAAATAAATAAATAAATATATTTGTAATTTTAGTTTTTTTTTTTAAATGAATCTTTTACTTACATGTAAGGATGTGCATCAAGTGCTTGCCTTGTTCCCCTGGAGGGCTGAAGATGGCAATAGAATCCCCTGGAACTGGAGTTTAAAGACAGTTGTGAGCTGCCATGTGGGTGCTGGTAATTGAGGCCTAATCTCTGGAAGAGCAACCAATGCTCTTCTCTAGCCTATCACCTTAATATTTTGAGACATAATTTCTCACTAAACTAGACTAGCTGTAACAAGCCCAAGGAGTCCTCCTTTCTTCAAGATCTTCAGTGCCTGAGTTACAGACATGTGCTGCCGTGCTTAGATTTTTACATGGGTGCTTGGGATCTGAATTTGGGTCCTCATGCTAGCATGGCAAGTACTTTACTGACTGAGCCTTCTCCTTAGCTCTGAAATCTTTTGGGAGCCAAAGAAACTCTGTAAATAGAAAATTTCATCTGACTAATGTGATGAGATCATGCTCAAAGATGTAAATGTAAAAGTAACTTTTATTCACCTGATTTAATTGTCATTTTGGCAGGGGCTTGCTTCCTCTGTCTGCTAACCAAGGCCTACTCCTGGAAGCTTCTAGCCTCAATACAATGTTTTCTAGTCCTAGAATGTTTTCAGCCTTAGAGATTTACTGCTGAATAAGATCTCCCCTTCCTGGTTCTTTCTGAATTCTGGCTGGCTGGTTCAACTCAGCTGTTTTGGCTCAGAACTCCTCTTCAAGCTGACTGATTCAGTCTGGCTTCTCTTAGCCTTTCCTGAATGGCTCTGTTTGGCCTCTTACTAACTGTGGCAATCTGTTCTTATCTCCTGACTCCTTCTTCTCTGGCTTGTTCTATTTTCATCTGTGTCTGGCTTGTTCTCTGTCTACAACATATCTCTGTACAACTGTACTGGTAAAATTGTCTCCTTCCTTTCTGGGCTGCCCCTCAAGTAGCTCCCTTTTCCTCTCTACTCATGAGAGTTGTACATATTCTGTTCTGTCAAATCTATGGAGTTACCACATGATAGAGGCAATCTTCTACCAAACAGATATGCAAGAAAACTGAAAATACAAGCTACCTAAATTTTCTGATTCATTACTTTGTCAGCCACTCAATTAGACAACAGGGTTTTTTTTTTTGTTTTGTTTGTTTATGTTTTTGATTTAGTCAGGACATTTAAAAAATGGATTTTATAACAGTGTATTTTCCATGGCCACATATGTGCAAGGCATGTTAACATAAATATGTTTGTACTCACACACTGTATGACTGACAATGTATCACCTCAATACCCAATGATTGCCAATAGCCAAGTCATCCAAACGAAAACTAAATAGAGAGAGGTTGGAGCTAACTGATGTCATAAACCCATGGACCTAACATTTCAATCAAACATAAAAGAATATTCCTTCTTCTCAACAGCTCATGGAACCTTCTCCAAAATTGACCATATACTCAGACACAAAGCCAGTCTCAGCAGATACAAGAAAATTAGAATAACAGCCTATCATGTCAGACCACAGTGGATTACAAAGCTGAATATCACCAACAACAAAAACAATATCACATTACACACATTTTTCAGTATATATATTAAAATTTGGGGATCTTAGGTATTTGTCATAATTATGTTATAGGTAAAATAGTATCATAGAGTTTGAAGGGGAAATTGTGGGTTGTATCTATATTTGAAGCAATTCTATATAAGTTAATTTTATATCTTTCCATGAATATACTTCAAGAATTTAAAAATCATTTTGAAGATTAAGCCCCCACCAATATTCTACATTCTTGTTTCATTACCAAATATCAGATATGCATTTTCCTTTCAGCTTTATTCAGATGGGCTAGAAAATGAATCCCAAGAGTAAGGACTCATTGCTCTGCAAATAGACAGAAAACTGCCATTATTGCCAATGTAAATTAAGTCACATACTTTCATATTAGACATCAGTTTTAAACATAGCTGCTTCCTTCTACAAACTTTACCTTCATTGTTTGGGATTAAAGATGTGTCCTAAGGTCGTGTCTGTATTCCAGCCAGAGAGATTAAAGGTATGTGCTAAGGCTGAGCCACACCACAACTAGAAACAGGTTTCTCTAATAATACAATCTCAGGGTATAACACAACCTTGGGGTTCACAGTGTGGTCAGTTATCCTGCAACATATAAGTGCATTAAAGTATGTAAATTTTACTTCAGACCCTTTGTATAAAGTACATTCCAGGCATAAACAAGTATCTCATTCCCAGAATAACTGTTTTTATCCTCAAGATAAATGCATATTTGTAAATATTACAAAATTTTAAATATGTCTCAAGTCTGAAACATTTCTGATTTGAAGTATTTTAGGTACCTTGTATTTTCAGTTTTCTTGCATATCTGTTTGGTAGTAAGAGTGCCTCTATCATTCGGTAACTCCATAGATTGCCTTTTTGAGGAATTGCCAAGCTATTATCAAAGTAGATAATGTACACTATTTCACATTCCAGGTAGCAAAGTATAAGGGTACCAATTTGTTTATATCTTCTCCAATACTTGTCATTTCTGTCTTCATGATCATAGCAATCCTAATGTGAGTAAAATATAACACCAAGGTTCTAGTTTGTTTCCCTAATGACTATTAATGTTGACCATCTTGCAAAATACTTCCTGTAATTTATAGATCTTTGTTCTTTATTTTTTGTGAAATCCTTTACTTATTCTTTAATTAAAGAGTAGTAACAGTATAACTATTTATAAATAAATAGTTTTACTTAAATACTATTTAATTATTAAATCACCCAGTGGCCTTCACAATGTGACCATCACACAATGACTGTTACATGACTTATATTTTTGTATCTTTAGTAGATATATTGTTCAAAAATATTTTTTCTCATTTTTGTGTTGTCTTTTGACATTATTCTTTTCTTTCTTTCTGTTTTGAATTTTTAAATTTTTTTTTTCTTTTTTAAGACAGGGTTTCTCTATGTAGCCCCAGCTGTGCTGAAACTTGCTCTGTAGTCCAGGCTAGCTTTGAACTCACAGAGATCTGCCTGCTTCTGTCTCCTGAGTGCTGGTATTAAAGGCATGTGCCACCACCACCTGGATTGACATTATCTTTTTTTTTTTTCTCCTTTTTTTAACTGGATATTTTATTTATTTACATTTCAAATATTATCCCTTTCCTGATTTCCCCTCTGGGAACCCCCTATCCCATCCCACTTCCCACTGGTTCTATGAGGGTGCTCAACCACTGGCCCACCCACTCCTGCCTCCCTGCTCTAGCATTCCCCTATACTGGGGCATGGAACATTCCCAGGACCAAGGGCCTCTCCTCCCATTGATGCCCTACAAAGCCATCCTCTGCTACATAATATGACTGAACCCATGGGACCCTCCATGTGCACTTTTTGGTTGGTTGTTTAGTTCCTGGGACCTCTAGAGTGCCTGGTTGGTTGATATTGTTGTTCTTCCTATGGGTTGCAAACCCCTTTGGCTTCTTCAGTCCTTTCTCTAACTCCTCCATTGCAGACCCCATGCTCTGTCCAATGGTTGACTGCTAGCATCCACCTCTGTATTTGCCAGTCTCTGAAAGAGCCTCTCAGGAGACAGCTGTATCAGGCCCCTCTCAGCAAGCACTTCTTGGCATCAGCAATAATGTCTGGGTTGGGTATTTATATATAGCATGGATCCCTAGGTGGAGCAGTCTCTGGATGGCCTTTCCTTCAGTCTCTGCTCCACTCTTTGTCTTAAAGATCTTTTCCCAATTTGTTGATTGCCGTTTTTTTTTCCTATTTACAGTGTCATTTGCCTTACAGAAACTTTGCAATTTTATGAAGTCCCATTTGTCAATTCTTGATTTTAGAGCATGAGCCATTGGTGTTCTGTTCAGGAACTTTTCCCCTGTGCCTAGGTATTCGAGGGTCTTCCCCATCTTCTCTTCTATTAGTTTCAGTGTGTCTGGTTTGATGTGAAGGTCCTTTATCCACTTGGACTTGAGCTTTGTACAAGGAGATAAGAATGGATCGATTTGCATTCTTCTACATGTTGTCCTCCAGTTGAACCAGCACCATTTGTTGAAAATGCTGTCTGTGTTCCACTGGACAGTTTTAGCTCCTTTGTCAAAGATCAAATGACCATAGGTGTGTGGGTTCATTTCTGAGTCTTCAATTCTGTTCTATTGATCTACCTGCCTTTATCTGTACCGATACCATGCAGTTTTTATTACCATTGCTCTGTAATACAGCTTTTGGTCAGGGATGGTGATTCCCCCAGAAGTTCTTTGATTTGAGAATAGTTTTAGCTATCCTGGGTTTTTTTGTTATTCTAAACGAATTTGCAAATTGCTCTTTCTAACTCTATGAAGAATTGGTCTGGAATTTTGATGGGGATTGCATTGAATCTGTAGACTGCTTTCGGCAAGAAGGCCATTGTTACTACATTAATCCTGCCAATCCATGAGCATGGAAGATCTTTCCATCTTCTGAGATCTTCTTTGATTTCCTTCTTCAGAAACTTGAAGTTCTTGTCATACAGATCTTTCACTTGCTTGGTCAGAGTCACACCAAGGTATTTAATATTATTTATGAATGGTGTCATTTCCCTATTTTCTTTCTCAGCCTGTTTATCCTCTGAGTATAGGAAAGCTACTGATTTGTTTGAGTTAATTTTATACCCAGCCACTTTGCTGAAGTTGTTTATCAGATTTAGGAGTTCTCTGGTGGAAGTTTTGGGATCACTTAAGTATACTATCATATCATCTGCAAATAGTGGTAGTTTGACTTCTTCCTTTCCAATTTGTATCCCTTTGACCTCCTTTTGTTGTCTAATTGCTCTGGCTAGGACTTCCAGTACTATATTGAATAGGTAGGGAGAGAGAGGGCAGCCTTGTCTAGTCCCTGATTTTTAGTGGGATTGCTTCAAGTTTCTCGCCATTTAGTTTGATGTTGGCTACTTGTTTGCTCTACATTGCTTTTACTATGTTTAGGTATGGGCCTTGAATTCCTGATTTTTCCAAGACTTCTATCACAAAGGTTTTAAATTTTGTCAAATGCTTTCTCAGCATCTAATGAAGTCATCATGTGGTTATTTTTCTTTGAGTTTGTTTATATAGTGGATTACATTGATGGATTTCTGTATATTGAACCACCTCTGCATCCCTGGGAGGAAGCCTACTTGATCATGATGGATGATTGTTTTGATGTGTTCTTGGATTCGGTTTGCAAGAATTTTATTGAGTATTTTTGCATTGATATTCATAAGGGAAATTGTTCTGAAGTACCCTTTCTTTGTTGGGTCTTTATGTGATTTAGGTATAAGTATTATTGTGGCTTCATAGAACGAATTGAGTAGTGTTCTTCTGTTTCTATTTTGTGGAATAGTTTGAAAAATATTGGTATTAGATCTTCTTTGAAGGTCTTATAAAATTCTGCACTAAACCCATCTGGTCCTGGGCTTTTTTTTTTTTTTTTTGGTTGGGAGACTTTTTTTTTCCAGCTGGAGAGAGAAGTCACCTTTATTTTTTTATTTTTTTATTTTTTTAAATTTATTTATTTATTTAAGTCACGTCATAATTTACTTATTTACACAGGGGTTATAAACACAAAAAGGCAGGATGTGGGGAAGGGAAGGCACCGGAGCATAGGTGTTCAGGGGGAGTACAGATACCTTTCAGAACAGGGTATCAGCTGGTGTAGTTCAGGGGACAGGTCACTATGACTTGCCTATGATTCACTTGTCCTTATCTAAGTTGGTACTGTCCACGGAGGCTGCCTATTTATAAGACCTATGACTACTTGGGCTGGTAAATTTCCACAGAAGCCGCCTGTTTACGATAGCTTATAGCCTGCTGTTTCAGTGTTTTTCCATAGAGACCCAAGATTGGTGTTAGCATGCATGTATGTCAGGACTATTGCTGACTTTAGGCCTATGGCTGATTTTAGGCCTTTAGTTTATATGTAGGGCTGCTCCTGACATCTCCTCCCTTCTCTAAGTATAGAAGGGCCTTTGGCGATTCTATTCTTTGCGAAGGCGGGGATCAGAGGCCTGACCTCCAATAATTTTAGGGGACCTTGTAATGGCTCAGGTCCTTCTGTCGTTGTCAGTGAGGCATGAGGGCCATACCCATCCCAATGTCTTTTTCCTGGAGAGGGGATACTTTTGACATCAACCCCTATGCAGTCAGGCTTGTCCCTCAGGGAACCCAGATAGATATTTTAAAGTTTTATTTATATTCCCTTGCAGTGCTTCGCCTCACAGCCTAAGCAAGAATTCAGATCGCCAGACAGAGAGGGTTCTGGGTAGCCCCTCTCTGCTTGGTCTAGGGGTGGAAGTCTCTTAGGTTGGGTGGAGATGGGTTTGAGGAACACCCTGGATAAAGTAACAACCTCATCTTGAGTCTCGTGGTCCTCCATAGCTAACTTATGATAATGTATCTGAGTAGGTTTTGCTACCGAATTATCTATCTGTTGTATCACAAAGTTAGTCAGCCTATTTAAGGCCCGGGACTAAAAGAAATCAGCAGAGATAACCCAGTTAATGGTCCCAAGATGGAGGAAGTGGGGTTGACAACCATAGAGAAGTTGAAAACCAATCCTTGTAGCAGCTCTCATATTCCTCTTTCTCTTTCTCTCTCTGTCATTTCTCGAGGCCTTCTCTGACCTTTTTCATGTTCTCTTTAACCATCCCTGTCTTGTCTATGTAAGGGCAACATTCTTCTTTAAGGGCTGTACACAGTCAAGAGCTGTACACAGTATTTTCTATTGTAGAGAATAAATCAAGTCCAATAAAGTCCTTTGCAATTTTTGGAGATCAATTCAGACATCGAAAGGAGGGATTTCTTCAGATTAGTGATGTCAATCTGTAGCTGTTTGGTGTCCTTGTCAATGGGGTTGGGAGACTTTTAATAACTCATTCTATTTCTTTAGGGGTTATGGGACTGTTTAGATGGTTTATCTGATCCTGATTTAACTTTGGTACCTGATATCTGTCTAGAAAATTGTAGATTTCATACAGATTTTCCAGTTTTGAGTATAGGCTTTTGTAGTAGGATCTGATTTTCCGGATTTCCTTTGGTTTCTGTTGTTATGTCTCCCTTTTCATTTCTGATTTTGTTAATTTGTATACTGTCTCTGTGCCCTCTGGTGAGTCTGACTAAGGGTTTGTCTATCTTGTTGATTTTCTCAAAGAACCAGCTCCTGGTTTTGTTGATACTTTGTATAGTTCCTTTTGTCTCTACTTGGTTGAGTTCAGCCCTGAGTTTGATTATTTCCTGCTGTCTACTCCTTTTGGGTGTATTTGTTTTTTTTTTTGTTGTTGTTGTTCTAAAGCTTTTAGGTGTGCTGTTAAGCTGCTAGTGTATGCTCTCTCCAATTTCTTTTTGTAGGCACTCAGAGCTCTGAGTTTTCCTCTTAGCACTGCTTTCATTGTGTCCCATAATTTTGGGTATGTTATGCCTTCATTTTCATTAAATTCTAAAAAAGTCTTTAATCTCTCTCTTCTCTCTCTCTCTCTCTTCTCTCTCTCTCTCTCTCTCTCTCTCTCTCTCTTTCTTCCCTGACCAAGTTATTGAGTAGAACATTGTTTAGTTTCCATGTGTATGTGGACTTTCTGTTGTTTTTGTTGTTATTGAAGACCAGCCTTAGTCCGTGGTGATCTGATAGGATGCAAGGGATTATTTCCATCTTCTTGTATCTGTTGAGGCCTGTTTTGTGACCAATTATATGGTCAGTTTTCGAGAAGATACCTTAGGTGCTGAGAAGAAGGATGAAATGTTTTTTTAAATGTTAAATCCATTTGGTTCATAGCTTCTGTTAGTTCACGGAGTCTCTATTTAATTTCTGTTTCCATGATCAGAGTGGGGTGTTGAAATCCCCCACTATTATTGTGTGAATTGCAATGTGTGCTTCGAGCTTTAGTAAAGTTTCTTTTATGAATATGGGTGCCCTTGCATTTGGAACAGAGATGTTCAGAATTGAGAGTTCATCTTGGTAGATTTTTCCTTTGACGAGTATGAAGTGTCCTTCCTTATCTTTTTTGATAACTTTTGTTTGAAAGTCAATTTTATTTGATATTAGAATGGCTACTCCAGCTTGTTTCTTGGGGCCATTTGCTTGGAAAATTGGTTTCCAGCCCTTTACTCTGAGGTAGAGTCTGTCTTTGTCACTGAGGTGCATTTCCTGTATGCAGCAAAATCCTGGGTCCTGTTTACGTATCCAGTCTGTTAGACTGTGTCTTTTCATTGGGGAATTGAGTCCATTGATATTAAGGAAAAATGATTGTTGCTTCCTGTTATTTTTGTTATTAGAGGTCCAATTATGTTTGTGTGGCTATCTTCTTTTGGGTTTGTTGAGAGAAGATTACTTTCTTGCTTTTTCTAGGTTGTAGTTTCCCTCCTTATGTTGGGAGTTTTCCATCTATTATCCTTTGTAGGGCTTGATTTGTGGAAAGATATTGTGTAATTTTTTTTTGTCGTGGAATATCTTGGTTTCTCCATCTATGGTAATTGAGAGTTTTTGCTGGGTATAGTAGCCTGGGCTGGCATTTGTATTCTCTTAGGGTCTGTATGACATCTGTGCAAGATCTATTCGGTTTTATAGTATCTGGTGAGAAGTCTGGTGTAATTCTGATAGGTCTGCTTTATATGTTACTTGACCTTTTTCCCTTACTGCTTTTAGTATTCTCTCTTTGTTTTGTGCATTTGATGTTTTGATTATTATATGACAGGTGGTATTTCTTTTCTGGTCTAGTCTATTTGGAGTTCTGTAGTCTTCTTGTATGTTTATGGGCATCTTGTTCTTTAGGTTAGGGAAGTTTTCATCTATAATTTTGTTGAAGATGTTTACTGGCCCTTTAAGTTGGGAATCTTCACTCTCATCTATACGTATTATCCTTAGGTTTGGTCTTCTCATTGTGTCCTGGATTTCCTGGATGTTTTGTGTTAAGAGGTTTTTGCATTTTGCGTTTTCCTTGATAGTTGTGTCAATATTTTCTATGGTATCTTCTGCACCTGAGATTCTCTCTTCTATCTCTTGTAGTCTGTTGGTGATGCTTGCGTCTGTGACTCCTGATTTCTTTCTTAGGTTTTCTATCTCCAGAGTAGTCTCCCTTTGTGATTTCTTTATTGTTTCTATTTCCATTTTTTAGATCCTGTATGATTTTGTTCAATTCCTTTACTTGTTTGGTTGTGTTTTCCTGTAATTCTTTAAGGGATTTTTCTGTTTCCTCTTTAAGGGCTTCTAGCTGTTTACCTCTGTTCTCCTGTATTTCTTTAAGGGAGTTATTTAGGTCCTTCTTAAAGTCCTCTATCATCGTCATCATCATCATCATCATTAGATGTGATTTTAAATCAGAATCTTGCTTTTCTGATGTTTTGGGTGTCCAGGACTTGTTGTGGTGGGATAACTGGGTTCTGATGATGCTAAATAGCCTTGGTTTCTGTTGCTTAGGTTCTTAAGCTAGCCTCTCACCATCTGGTTATCTCTGGTGTTAGTTAGTCTTGCTGTCTCTAACCGGAGTGTGTCCCTTCTGTGGGATTGTTAGACAGTGATAGGTATGTCCGAACTCCTCTGGAGACCTGGTCTCTCCTGGCAGGATTTGTACATGGAGGGCTGTAGGATAGATAGCCTTAGGTCCAGAGTGCAGATGGAGATCACAAGGATTCTGTCCCCAGCTGCTTTGGACAGTTATTGGGGTGAAAGTGGTGATGTCACCTCTGAGCTTAGGAGTGAGAGTCCTCTTGGAAGACCAGCTCTCTCCTGGCAGGATTTGTGCATGGAGGGCTCTTAGGTCCGAGTGCAGATGGAGACTAGAAGGTGACATTATTTGATTCATTGACAATTTCTCACATATACACATATGCGTAGTTCATTCATGTTCCCTATTATTTTTTTTTTAATCTCTCTTTCTGTGTTGCTCAATTTCTTCTTCCCAACAAGTATCTCTCCTACTTTAACATCTTAACATTATCAATTTTGTCCAGTTTATCTGTTTTTCTTTTTTGTTTGTTTTTTTTTTTTATTTTTTGTTTTGTTTTTTTTTTTTTTTTTAATTTTTTAATTTTTTTATCTGTTTTTCTTTGTTGGCTTTTCTTTCTTTTTTCCTTTGTCTCACTCTGGCTGTGCTCAGTCTGTCTCTGTATCTCTAAGGCCTCAAACCTGTGATCTTACTGTTTTAAATTTTTAATTGATATGATTACATCTATAGGTATTAGGAATTCAAGGAAATAGATATTTATAAATATTTTATAGGTTTTTTTTGACATATTGTCTTACTCAGACTCTGCTGTCTTACCATGTAGTACAGCTAGCTTTAAACCTGTCATCTTCCTACCTTAGCTTTCTGAGTGCTGGGATTATAGGTATATGTCACTGTTTTTAGTTTAGTTTTGGTTATTTAGATAATTTATTAAAATTGAGTTAGTTTTTATATACAGGTTGAGGCAAGAGCAAAGTTTTATTCTTTGGCAAGTTGACATCTGCTTCTTCCAGAGTATCCGAAAACTTCTTTCCTAATTGAATTTTCTTGATATTTCTCCTCCATCATCGTCACTGGCTGATTTACAGTTCAAGTTCTAGTTCAGTGGTGGAGTATTGCCTAGTATGTCCAAGGCCTGGGCTTGCTCCTCAGTATTGCAAAACCAAAAATCAAATGAAAAAACAAACCAGGAAAAAGTCAGCTGAGCATATATGGGCTTATTTTGGGATCTTATATCCTTATATGTCTCTCATTATGATAAAGCATATTTTTTGATTACTATACATTTATAGTAAGTTTTGAAGTTGGGATTTGTCAATCTTCTAACTTTGTATATCTTTTTCAAGGTTGGTTTGTTATGATACCATGATTTTTTTATGTGAATTTTTAGGTTTAGAATTTGCTTTGTTTTTTTGTTTTGTTTTTTTCTTTTTAGTGGTTCTAGTTGTTTATTTGCTCTAGTTTTGTTTTGATTTTACTGTTACTATATTTTGTGTGTGTTTGTGTGTGTATGTGTGTGTGTGAAATCACAGGTTATTGATGATACTGTTTTATCAGTTTGAAAGGTTTTAATTGTATCTAGAGGTATAAAAAACAGTTTGAAGTACTAGCCAATATGAGAGATAAGGAGGGACGTGAATCTTCTGGATAGATGGATGGAGAATGGAGAAAATATGGAAGGATTAAGAAACATAATGTTGCAAAATTAAAGGAAACATAATGATTGCAATTAAAAG